>CM077117.1:0-81599 GCA_039645545.1 Dendrolimus houi
GGGGTTGACCGAGGGGTGTGTGAGACTCCCAGCGGACGGATCTCCACGCATGACTACTATAGTGTAGTAGTAGTCGCGAGATACCGTCCGCCAGACTACCCACTAAACCTAACCTGCGCCCCTTCCGCGCTTTTACGGGGCGTCACAGGATATAGACCATAGGTACACGACTGTGACGCCCCTACGCCTGGCACTCCACAGGGTGGCCCTCGGGAAGGCCACCCTCTTCATCAGTAGGGGAAGTCCCGCGGGTTCCCCGGTCCCCGCGGGCCCCTACGATGGAATCCTAGGGTGGGAGGAGATGAGCATACAGACGCAAGCGGCGGCCTGTGCGCCGCTGGCGGATTGGCTCCGCTGCTGCATCCTCCTCCCTTTCCCTTTCGGCGACCTCCTTCTGGAGCATTACCGCTTCACAGAAGGAGGCCACCGCCGCCCAACAGTCCTCACTCCTCAGCATGGCAGCTACCATAGCTGGGAGCGAGTCGACTGGTCCCGCCACGCTCGTGAGCAAGTGGCGCTGAGGCCCCCAGGCGGCGCACTCCACCAGCGTGTGGACCGCTGTGTCCAAGGGTGCGCCGCATTGCTTGCAGTCCGGTGAAGACTCCCGACCCGCAACACGATGCAGATACTTACCGAAGCAGCCGTGCCCGGTAAGTATCTGCACCATCCTGTACGTGAGGGTCCCTCTGTTTCGAGAGACCCAACGCGACAGGTGGGGGCGGATTGCCTCCACCGTCGCAGAACCAGCCACTGGGGACCTCAGATCCTCCTCCCATATGAGCATCAGGGCCGCGGTCGCTTCGGCCCTGACCTTCTTGACCTCAGCCAGGCACGGCCTAAGGCCTCTCTCCCGGGCGTCCTGGCGGAAACGATACACTCTGGCGAGCGTCTCCGCCTGGAGCTCCCAAGGCGGATCGCCCGCCAAGAGAGTAGCCGCAGTCCAGGACACCGTACGGTACCCCCGAATGGCCCTCACCGCAAGGACGCGCTGACAGCGCCGCAGCACAGTCCTGTTTTTGCGGTGAAGGGCTTGACTCCACACGGGGGCACCGTACAGCGCCATACTCCGCAGAACGCCCGAGTATAGCCTCCTACAGGCCGCGCCTGGCCCTCCCACATTGGGCAGGAGCCTGGCCAGGGCAGCGGCGGTCCGTATCAACTTCGGGGCCATCTGAGAAAAATGTGCCCCGAAGTTCCATTTCCGTCCAGTGTGAGGCCCAGGTACTTCATCTGGGCCTCGACCGCCACTGCCACTCCTTGACGACGACGTGTGTCCCGAGGTGGTCGCCTACGACGCCCGTGGAACATCAGGGCCTCCGATTTACCTGCGGAGACCCTGAGGCCGAGCTGCTCCACCCTGTCGACCACCAACGCAATGGCTGCGTTGGCTAGCTCCACGGACTCCTCGTAGGTACCACCTCGTGCCGAGATGAGAGTATCATCTGCATAGCAAATGACTCCCATCCCAGGCAGGACCGGCTCTCTGAGGAGCCAGTCGTATCCGATGTTCCACAGGACCGGTCCGATGACCGAGCCCTGTGGAACACCGCACGCGACACGTCGACGTCCAACGATCTGGCCATTGCCGTCCCCCCAGAGGACGAATCTGTCCCGGAGGTATGCCTCCAACAACCTCATGAGGTACCGAGGCACTCCCTGGAACCGGAGCGCCTCGATGATTGTCTCAAACGGGAGGCTGTTGAAGGCGTTCGCTATATCTAACGAAACCACCAGGACAGACTCCTCGATCTCCTCTGCCTCTCTCGTGAGGCACTTCAACGCACTCAGGGCGTCCATTGTGGAACGCCCTGCACGAAACCCGAATTGTGCCTCAGAGAGACCAGGCCCTACGTCATTTAGGTGCTTGACGAGGCGGGTGACCAAGATCTTCTCAAATACCTTGGCCACCTCGTCAAGCAGCACGATGGGCCTGTAGGCAGAGGGATCTCCTGGGGGACGGCCCTCCTTTGGGAGCAGGCACAGCCGGCCCTCCTTCCACGGCTTCGGGAACTCGCCCGACCTGATGCAGGCGTCGTATAGTCCCCGAAGCTGGCCGCCGAGATGTTTGGCGGCCAGGAAGAGGGCTCGGCCTGGGACCCCATCCGGTCCCGGTGCCCTCCGACGGCCCAGTATACGGCTTAGGGCCGTCTCGAGCTCCTCCTCTGAGACGGGGGGAGGTTCCGCCTCAGAGGCAACAATCCCTGGAGGAGGATCCATAACTGGAGGAGTATGGACTCCCGGGTCCGGGAAGAGACCGCTGATCACCCTATCAAGGACCCCGTCAGGTAGGGACTCCGTTACCGGGGCGGCAAAGGCACGCAGTTTTTTGCGAGCCGCCCGGTACGGACGTCCCCAGGGGTCCCTGTCCAGCGACGCCAAGAGTTCTTCCCGAGCCCGGGCCTTCGACTGCGAGATAGCCAACTGAAGGGCCTTCTTGGCAGCCCGATACTCCTCCGCTAACCTAAGCTCCTCCTCCAGCTCCGGAGGAAGCCGACGCCTGCAGCGCTTCAGAGATCGGTGCAACCTTTGAGCTGCCACTCGCAGGGCACCGATCTCCGCAGTCCACCAGTGGACCCCTGGGCGCTGCACACGTCGACGCGACCGAGGCATGGAGGCATTGCAGACCCTTGTCAGGGACCTGCGCATGCGCTCCGCCAATTCCTCCGGAGTTCCGCCATCCACCGGATTGGTCCAGCCCTCGACGACCGCCGTCTCTTTCTTTCTTTTTAAAAGGTTAGTCGAATTACTCCACCACGTTCCGCACCCGTGCAATGAGGCTTCAACTCCTGGCACAGTTGGCCGAGCCCAGGCTTCCCCAGGTAAGTTATATCACACTCATGGGTAACGGGCCGCCACGAATTTGACTCCCAGTGGGCACACCGGCAACGGCCTTCGTCGGAGGCGTCCGACTACTAACCGCGCGAGGTGGCATTTGACTCCCAGTGCGCATCGTGGTACGGCTTTCCGTTGAAATGAATGTAAATTTTTACACCCATCCAAGTACTGACCGCACCAAGCGACGCTTAACAACCACGATCGACTAGCTAATGCACTACCAACTGTGCCAACTAGCCGCTCAGTGCGGCTGACCTTTTTTTTTTTTTTTTTAACATGGGGAAATGCATTGCCGCACCATCAGCCGCGCCGGGGAAGTCGCGGCCGGTGTGTGGGGCTCCCCCGACGCCGGTTAATCAATACGACCGACGCCGGGTATACCCACTAAAACCCCATGGGAGCCTCCTACCGCCTGATTGCCGGGTCGCGGTATTTAAACCCGAGGTATTACCCGCTTCCCGGCGGCGGTGGGCCGCCCCGCTGACGTGGGGCGGCCTCTCCTGTGTGCGAGCCGGGAGGTGAGCTTCCCCGGCTCTGAGAGGGTCGCGCGGCTGCCTCTCGCGCCCTCCCGCGGCATTGGTGCGGGCGGAGGCCTGTCAGGTCCCCGAGGCCTCGACGCCGCTGCCGCCTGCCCGTGGCTTTGTTTGCCACGGGCGTTACTCCTGGCCGCTGGGCGCGGCGGCTGGTTGCGGTTCAGCCGTCGCGGCCGCGGCCTTGTCCGGCGCCGTCCGGCTGGCCTGGACCTTCCTCCTGGTGGGCTTCTTGGCCCCCGCAGGGTCTGGAGCCCATCTGGTGATCGGCCGGCCTGCCCGCGGCAGCGCACAGAGAACAGTGCGGCTTCGCGGTGCAGGGGCCGGTCACCAGATGCCTGGTCTGTCCGCAGCGGTAACACATACCGCTGCGGTCCACCTCGGAGGTGCATACCGCCGCCACGTGACCAGTCTCGTGGCAGCGGTAGCACCGCTGGGCTCTGCGGGGCAGGGCCTTCACTTGAGCGGAAGACCAACCCACCAGGAGTTTCGTCCCGGGAGGAGGAGCTTTTGGCGGCCGCCACCGGGCAGGCCACCACCGTCTGGCCCATCCCGTCTGGACCGGGACGGACCTTCGACGCCTTGATGCCCCGGGGCACTCCGTGGTCCGCGCGATGGCAGCGGCCACGTCCTCCCCGTGCACGTGGTCGTCCAGGCCCGAGACGCGAAGACACACAGTCTTCTCGGGCCTGAGACGCGCACGTCCTCGGGGTAGAGGACGGTCCTCAGCTGGTCGGCGAGAGCGTCCGCCTGGGGGCGCTGTCGGTGCCTGGCACCAGCAGCATGCGCGCCCCCGTGCGCGCCTTCTTCAGCTGGAGGCCTCCTCTATCCCGAGGTCGGCCAGCCGGATGTTGGCTTTGCCTTGGAGAAGAGGTTCGCGTACGTAACCCCTCGATCCGCCGCGCCTGGCTGTAACGTCAGGACGACGGCGGCGGACTTCGGGGCACGCAGGCGCGGAGACCTCTTCTCCTTAGGCTTGTTCTTCTTGTTGGCTGCGGGGGGTGGAGGAGGGGGGGGCTGCGAGGCCGGGGCCTGCGCCTTCTCCCCCTTTCCCTTTCCCCCGCGCCCTCTCCTTCCTCGTCGCCGAGTGCGGGTGGGCTGCGCTTCGGCGACGGTCGTGGCCGATTGGGGGCCAGACAACGGCGGGGCCTTGCTTTTTGCCCTCGTCTTGTGGCTGACCGTTGTCCAGCCACCAGCCGTAGTTGCGGCCGGAGGAAGGGGCGCCGGACAGGCACTTGCGGGCGGCGTGGGAGCCGCCGCCTCCATCGAGTCCCGCTGTGTGGGAAGCGGGGGGAACTCCTCCGTCAAGCGCCCAGAGATGAGCAAGGGGCTCGGCGGAGGGGTGGACCTAGCTTGGGGAGCGGGGCTCCGGGTCAGAACCGGGCGCAACCGCTCCTCCATGGCCGCGAACCGACTCTCCATTAGGAGAGTCATTCTGTCAAGGTTGGCGGCCATCGTCGCCTCAATATTAGGCGGTGGTGCTGGCGGCGCGGCGTCTGCGCGCGGCCTCATGAGCTCCGCCTGGAGGCTCCTCAGCTCGCTTCGGAGGTCAGCGACTTCTGCCTCCATGCGGCTATTCGCCGCACGGAGCAGGGCGACCTCCTGGGTGGCGGTGCGAGCGAGGAGCTCCTCCGAGGCCTCCTGAATGGAGGCCACCGACTCTCTCAGGGCCTTCTGGAGGGTCCCCTTTAGGCCCTTCGAGACTTTCGCGACGCCAGCTACCACCGCCAAGGATTCGGCGATCTGCCGCTGGAGGCCCTCCGCATGGTTGGTGTGAGCATCGGGAGGGGCCTGGCCCACAAGGGGAGTTCCGGCTCTTGGCCTGGTCACCCTTGTGGTCGCCATCGTTTGGGCCCGCTCCGCGATCTGGGCCTCCACTTGCGCCTGTTTTGCGGCAGCTAGGCCCACGTACTCCCCCGTTGTGGGGGGGCGGCCTCTGCCCCGCTTGGCGTCCGGCGCTTTAGCAGCTGCCGGAGCCTCAGGCGGGGGCTTAGGAGGAGGAGGCACCATTATCTCCTCGTCGGATGACGATAGAGGAGACAGGTCGTCGTCCCTCAGGTCCTCTAGAGCCAGGAACTCTCTCAACCGCGTGTTGCGGGAGGCAGCCTGGCTCTTGCTCGTCCCCTCCGGCTCGGGGGCCGGGGCCTTTGGTGGGGCCTGAACAGGGGCGGCAGTCCCGTGTCCGACCCTGAATGGGCCGGACGGGGGCAAGTCCGTTATGTCAAGCCGCTCCAACTGCACGGTGCAGGAGCTGGCTTGACTTGAAGAGCTTGGCGCTTCCGCCGGCAGAGAGATCGCCGACAGGAAGCGCGAGTAAAAACTCTTCTCTCCTCCGCCCTTCACGGGCCCTTTCGGGTTGTTTGGGTTTGTTGGGCCCTTCACGGGCCCCTCTCCTACGTCAGCTCCGCCCTTCACAGGCTCTGCGTCGGTTTGGGGTTTTTTGTTTAAAGCATCCATATTCTGTTCCCACGAGTATTACAACATTTTAAAAAGAAACTGGGTGTGGTCCGCAGTAATGACCGGGTTTGCCCCCCCGGCCTCAAAACAGATCGCCCTGCGCCGCAGCTTAAGTGTAGGGGATTTTTTATTGAGGTGCTCATCCTCTTGGGCCAGCCACTGAAGGCAAGCCCCGCGGTCCCGTGTGGCCGCGAGACGTGACCACGACACCACACGGGATAACGCTCGGCGGTAACGCCCATTTCTGGGCCCGCCGCCACTGTCCACGTCGATGGGGCGCACAGGGCAGAACCGTGCAGCCCTCTCCTGGCAACGGCGCCAGCGGAGCAAGGTGCGTCGACGCTGGGCCGGTGCCCGCCGCTTCTCCATGGAGACCGGTGAAGCGGCGTTCTCCTAACGTCGGAAGGGAGGGGTGTTTGAGAAGGAACAAGTTTGGGAGGAAGGGTAGGAATACAGGGATTTGGAGTGGATAGGTGGGACACCACTGTCACGGAGTGAAGGGGGGATGTGACAGTGGCCGCTAGGGGCCCCGGGGACGCATCCCCTTGTACCGCTGCCCGGACGGAGACGTGTCCAGGGCGGTACCCCCTGGGGGAAGCCGCTCAACCTAACCTTTTTTTTTTTTTTTTTTTTTTGATAACGCAGGGGGAATGTCTTTTCTTGCGACACCCCCTCGGTCCCGGGGGAGGTTAACCGAGGGGAGTGTGAGACTCCCAGCGGCGGGGATCTCCACGCATAACTACCGCCGGCGGCGGTAGTAGTCGCGAGATCCCGTCCGCCAGACTACCCACTAAACCTAACCTGCGCCTCTTTCCCACGCTTTTACGGGGTGCCACGAGAACTAGAGCCGAGCTACTGCATTCGTGACACCCCTACGTCTGGCAATCTTCAGGACACCCTGAAGGCAAGGTGCCCTGCTTCATCAACAGGGGAGGAAGTCCGCGGGTTACCCCGGTCCCCGCGGCCCCCTGTGACGGCACTAAGGGAGGTGGTGTGCGTAGCGACGCCTCCGACCGCCAGTCCGCCGTCGTCGGATGGGGTCTGCGTACGCATCCACCTCCCTGGTCCTCTCCGCGGCCTCCTTCAGGGACATTACCGTCTCGCTGAAGGAGGAAACCGCTCTCCATCCGTCCTCGCTCGACAACATGGCTTCGGCCAACTGTTGGAGCGAGGACACAGGACCCACTGAACTTTCTAGCTGATGACGCTGAGGTCCCCAGGCGGCGCACTCCACCAGCGTATGGTATGCTGTGTCGTTGGGTGCGCCGCACTCTGCGCATTCTGGCGTTGGTTCCCGCCCCTTTGTCTGATGCAGATACTTACCGAAGCACCCATGCCCGGTAAGTATCTGCGTCAGCCTGTACGTTAGGGTCCCGAACTTCCTCGAGACCCAACGAGACAGGTGGGGGCGGACCGCCTCCACCGTCTCTCTTCCTGCTACTGGGGACCTCAGGTCATCAGCCCATTCTTGACCAGGGCCTCGGTCGCCAAGACCCTGATCCTCCTTACTACTGCCGGACACGGCCTCTCTCCCTCTGTCTCTGGTGTCCTGTCGGTAGCGGTGCACTGCCGCGAGCACCTCCGCCTGGAGCCCCAGGGCGGATCACTCGCGAGCAGTGTCGCCGCCGTCCACGACACTGTTCGGTAACCCCGTATGGCCCGCACCGCCAGGACCCTCTGAGGACGTCTCAGAAGGGTCCTGTTCTTGCGGTGGAGCGAATCGACCCATACGGGGGCACCGTACAGCGCCATGCTCCGCAGGACACCAGTGTACAACTTTCTACAGGCCGTGCCCGGCCCTCCCACATTGGGTAAGAGTCTGGCCAGGGCGGCAGCGGCACCTAGCAGTCTCGGGGCCAGCTGGGTGAAATGGGCCCCGAAACTCCACTTTCCGTTCAGGACAAGGCCCAGGTACTTCATCTGGGCCTTTACCGCTACCGCCACTCCCTGGACGGCGACGTGCGTGCCCCGAGGCGGTTGTCTACGTCGTCCGTGGAACATGAGGGCCTCCGTCTTCCGGGGAGACCCTCAAGCCTAATTGACGCACTCTTTCCACGACCAACGCCGTCGAGGCGTTGGCTAGTTCCACGGACTCCTCGTAGGTTCCGCCACGGGCCGTGATGAGGGTGTCGTCGGCATAACAAATCACCCCATCCCGGGCAAGACTGGCTCGCGGAGGAGCCAGTCGTAACCAACATTCCACAGGATCGGACCCAGCACCGAACCCTGTGGAACACCGCACACGACACGTCGCCTACCAGAAATCTGGCCAAAGCCGCCCTCCCAGAGGATAAACCTGTCTTGGAGGTACGCCTTCAACAGTCTTACACAGGTACAGAGGCACTCCATGAGACCGGAGTGCCTCTATGATGGTTTCGAAAGGTAGACTGTTGAAGGCATTTTGGATATCCAAAGATACCACCAAGACAGACTCCTCTATACTCTCCGCCTCTCTCGTGAGGCTCCTCAGCGCGAACAGGGCGTCCAGAGTGGAGCGCCCCGGCCTAAATCCGTACTGAGCCTCCGAGAGTCCAGGCCCACCAGAATCAAGGTGCTGGACGAGGCGGCTCGCCAAGATCTTCTCGAACACTTTTGCCACCTCGTCCAACAGCACGATGGGCCTGTAGGCGGAGGGATCTTCGGGAGGGCGGCCTCTTTCGGGATGAGGCACAGCCGGCCCTCTTTCCACTGCTTCGGGAACTCACCTGTCCTGATGCAGGCGTCAAAGAGTTCTTGAAGCTGGCCGCCTAGGTGTTTGGCGGCCAGGAAGAGGACCCGGCCTGGGACCCCGTCCGGTCCCGGTGCCGTTTTCCGGCCCCGGAGTCTATCCAGGGCCACTTCCATTTCTTCCTCAGAGACTGGGGAGGGTCAGTCTCTGAGGGTGCATACTGAGGAGGACACATCGTCGGAGGGTGAAAGCACCCGGGTCCGGGAAGAGTCCATCTACATTCTATTTAGGACCCCGTCCGGCAGGGACTCCGTCACCGGTGTGGAGCAGGCGCGCATCTTCTTGCGCGCCACCCGGTATGGTCGTCCCCAGGGGTCCCCATCCAGCGTGGATAGAATTTCTTCCCGAGCCGGGTCTTTGCCTGGCATATGGCTACCTGAAGGTTCTTCTTGGCAGCCCTATACTCCTCCAAGCGATGTTCCTCCTCACCTCTGTCCGGAGGATGCCGACGCCGGCAGTTCTTCAGAGATCGGCGAGCCCGAAGGGCTGCCTCCCTCAGACCGCCGATCTCCGCGGTCCACCAGTAAACCGCTGGTTTCTGGCGACGTCGACGCGACCGTGGCATCGAGGCATCGCAGACCCTCGTAAGGGTTCTGCGCATGCTCTCCGCCAGATCCTCCGGACAGGTGTTTCTCTCTCGGTTGGTCCAGCCCTGACGACGGCCATCTCCTCAGCCAGCTCGGGATCGAGCCGGCTGATGGCCCATCGGGGGAACTGGCCGTGACTACGTGGGGGGTTTGACCCTGTTCTGTTAGGAGGAGGGGAGACTTCAAACCTTATGTAAAGGTGGTCTGACAGAGTCTCCACCTCCTCCTCGACTTTCCAGTTCATCACCCTGCGTGCGATCGCATGGGTGGCAAACGACAGATCAACGACGGAGCCACCCCGCGTTCGCACGCAGGTGTGGACCGAACCACGATTCAACAGGGTCAAACCACTTTGGAGCGCCCACGTTTCCACAGCCAGTCCCCTCAATTCGGTGACAGTGTTTCCCCAGGAGCGGGATTTGGCGTTGAAGTCGCCGAGTACGAACGTCGCCCTCGGCGACTGTCTGCCCACGGCGTCCCTGACAGAGTCCAAGAAGAGCTCGAACTCTGCCAGGGGTCGGTTGGGGGAAAAGTACACACCTATGAAGGTGTGCTCCCCCCACCCTGCCACCGCGTAACCCCGCCCCCTCTCGATCTCGATGAGTTGGGTGCCAGCGCCCGAACTGGCTACCACTGCCACCGTGTCGTCCAGGTCCCCAACCCAGTTACTCTGGGAGGGGACGTAATACGGCTCCGATATTACGGCCAGACCAACCTCCCACTCCGCCATGGACTGCAGGAGCAAATCCTGGGCCCCGGCGGAGTGGTTGACGTTCCCTTGCAGGAGTCTAATATGTCGTCCGGGCATATTAATGGGACATATTAGACTCCTCCTGGCGTCTTCCTACCCCGATGTTCGCTGGGGGAACAAACTTGCCGCGGACGTGTGGAGGGAGGCAGCCCCTCGACAGCGTCACGTGGTTTGCGTCGAGACCCGACTCGGCGCAAACCACGCAATGAGTATTTGGCTCCGAACATTGAGCGACCCTGTGTCCGCTTCTGCCGCAGCGGAAACACAGGGCCGACCTATCAACACGCCCGTCCGGGCACATCACTGTGATATGGCCCGTGTAGAGGCACCGCATACAGCGTATGGGCCGCCTCTCACGGGCCGACACCTCCGCTGAGCTGAAGCCCACGCAGATGTGCTTCAGCTCAGTAAGTTGCTTGGCGACCGGGATGGGGCATTGGACATAAGCAGCGCCCATGCCCCCCGGCCCCACGCCGATACCGCCAGATCTTACGTGCTCGCGAGGGCAGCCCCCTGCGCGAGCGATGGCCTCTTCCAGCATCCAGGGCGTGACCGAGTCGTCGAGTCCGGTGACGCGGATGTCCCCTTTTTTCACCGGCCTGGCGACTTCGGCCACGCCTACTAACACACCACTGAGGGCCGCAGCCAGCCGGTCGGCCTTTTCGATGCCCTCCGGTCCTGGGGGCAGTGCCAAGAGCCGGGCATCGCTGGCCGTCCGGGTGATCTTGAGGCCCTCTCTGAGGCCCATCACCTGCAGGTCCACCACCGACGCGGCCTGCTCGAAGATCTGGCGGTAAGTCACCCCATTCTTCACTGCTTCAGGCAGCAGCGTCACCATGACCGCTGCTGCCTTTGCCTCCACCAACGGAGCCGGCCTCCTTCGAGAAGGTCTCCTAGCCGGCTCGTTCCTCCATTGAGGAGCAGAGGATAGGGGAGCAAAGGTTGGGGCGGGATATCCCCCCGCTCTTGCTTCGCGCATCCGTCTTCCTCTGCCCTTTCTTCCACCTCCCACCACCGTCCATTCGTCCTGGCCCTCCTGGGCATAGATGGGGGCAGTGGGGGGAATTGACCACATAGGGGGGGCCGGAGCCACCCCCTGCCTTCTGGGGGCCCTCTGAGCGCCAGAGGGACCCGACTTCTGTCTTGGGCGCGGAGGGCCCACGATTGTAGCATAGGACGGGGCGGGAGCCGCCGCCGTCCGTATTGGCTCGACCTCCATCGCCAAGGACTCCGCCAAGTCGTCAGAGTCCTTGGGAGGAGGAGCCGTGGTAGGTTTGGCACCCGAAGTCCCGGGTGCCGCCTTGGGCCTCTTGTCCGAGGCGAGAGGTGGACGTATAATCGGGGGGGGGAGTAACCGGTCCTCGAGGCCCGCCAAGCGGGCGTCGACGAACTCTCCCATTGACATGATGAGGGAGCGTTTGAACTCCTCCACGTCGAATGGGAGAGATTCAGTATTGGGTCTCCCCCCCTCATTCTGGGGCATTGGCCCTCCGTCACTGGCCGCGGCCCCCTTGGCCGCAGCCTCCCTGGCCGCGGCCTCCTTGGTCGCGGCCTTATCCTTGGCCCTGGCCTCCTTGGCCACGGCCTTGTCCTTTGCCGCAGCCTCCTTGGCTGCGGTCTTCATTTCTTCGAACTCCCTACGGTATGACCGTATTTCGGCCCGTAGGGAGTCCACCTCGCGCTTCAGCTTTAGGTTGTCCAAGCTGAGCTTCCTGGTTTCGGCGTCGACGGTCCTCCTGGAGAGACTCTCAGTCACCTCCATGAGGGCCGCCGCCGCCTCTTTAAGTTTCTTGACATAACCCCCCTTGAGGTTCCGCGAGGTCTGGGCGACGTTATAAATCGCCGCCACGTGGGCGCCGGCCATGGTGCGGAGTTCCTCCGCATCCAAAAGGTCGACGTCCGTCAGCCTCGGGTCCATCTCGGGGGTATGTCCACCTCTTCTCCAGGCGCAGAGGCCTTCGTTTTCTTCGTTAGGTTCTGGCGGAGATCACTAACAAAGGCCTCTGCCTGTGCCTCGATCTCCGCGGTTTCTTCGCGGGACAGCGTTGTTCCCACGCTGTGCCCTCGATGTCGGGCCCCCAGGAGCACCTTAACGCGCCGGGTCCCTGGTTTCTGGGTGTCCTCCTGGGTCACCAACTTCCTGTCCGTCTCGTCCGAGTCGGATCCAGCATTCTCCCCTCGGGAGCGTGCGTTAGTCCGTTTCCGGATCTCGCACACTCCCGAGGCGCGACTCTGTGCCGAGTCGGCCATCAAGGGGGGGTCTCCCCCATGGGAGTGGAGAGGGGAGGTCCAAGATCAAGCAACAAGTCCAAAACACCAGCAGAATCACTAACCAGTAAGAAAAAGCCAAGTAAATAATCAAAGAAGAAATCTAACCAAAACAGACAAATCCGGGTCAACAAGTAGGCAAGAATGTCAGGAATCCGATAAACTAGCCAAGTCGTCAACAGTAAACATCAAAAACACCATCACAGAATACTTTCTCGAAAACTCCGCTCAACCTAACCTAACCTTTTTTTTTTTTTTTTTTTAACATGGGGAAATGCATTGCCGCACCATCAGCCGCGCCGGGGAAGTCGCGGCCGGTGTGTGGGGCTCCCCCGACGCCGGTTAATCAATACGACCGACGCCGGGTATACCCACTAAAACCCCATGGGAGCCTCCTACCGCCTGGGTGCCGGGTCGCGGTATTTAAACCTGAGGTATTACCCGCTTCCCGGCGGCGGTGGGCCGCCCCGCTGACGTGGGGCGGCCTCTCCTGTGTGCGAGCCGGGGAGGTGAGCTTCCCCGGCTCTGAGAGGGTCGCGCGGCTACCTCTCGCGCCCTCCCGCGGCATTAGTGCGGGCGGAGGCCTGTCAAGTCCCCGAGGCCTCGACGCCCGCTGCCGCCTGCCCGTGGCGTTGTTTGCCACGGGCGTTACTCCTGGCCGCTGGTCGCGGCGGCTGGTTGCGGTTCAGCCGTCGCGGCCGCGGCCTTGTCCGGCGCCTTCCGGCTGCCCTGGACCTTCTTCCTGGTGGGCTTCTTGGCCCCGCAGGGCTTGGAGCCCATCTGGTGCTCGGCTGGCCTGCCCGCGGCAGCGCACAAAGAACAGTGCGGCTTCGCGGTGCAGGGGCCGGTCACCAGATGCCCGGTCTGTCCGCAGCGGTAACACATACCGCTGCGGTCCACCTCGGAGGTGCATACCGCCGCCACGTGACCAGTCTCGTGGCAGCGGTAGCACCGCTGGGCTCTGCGGGGCAGGGCCTTCACTTGAGCGGAAGACCAACCCACCAGGAGTTTCGTCCCGGGGAGGAGGAGCTTTTTGGCGGCCGCCACCGGGCAGGCCACCACCGTCTGGCCCATCCCATCTGGGCCGGGACGGACCTTCGACGCCTTGATGCCCCCGGGGGGGCACTCCGTGGTCCGCGCGATGGCAGCGGCCACGTCCTCCCCGTGCACGTGGTCGTCCAGGCCGAGACGCGAAGACACACAGTCTTCTCGGGCCTGGAGACGCGCACGTCCTCGGGATAGAGGACGGTCCTCAGCTGGTCGGCGAGAGCGTCCGCCTGGGGGGCGCTGTCGGTGCCTGGCACCAGCAGCATGCGCGCCCCCGTGCGCGCCTTCTTCAGCTGGAGGCCTCCCTCTATCCCGAGGTCGGCCAGCCGGATGTTGGCTTTCGCCTTGAGAAGAGGTTCGCGTACGTAACCCCTCGATCCGCCGCGCCTGGCTGTAACGTCAGGACGACGGCGGCGGACTTCGGGGCACGCAGGCGCGGAGACCTCTTCTCCTTAGGCTTATTCTTCTTGATGGCTGCGGGGGGTGGAGGAGGGGGGGGCTGCGAGGCCGGGGCCTGCGCCTTCTCCCCCTTTCCCTTTCCCCCGCGCCCTCTCCTTCCTCGTCGCCGAGCGCGGGTGGGCTGCGCTTCGGCGGAACCTAACCTAACCTTTTTTTTTTTTTTTTTTTAACATGGGGAAATGCATTGCCGCACCATCAGCCGCGCCGGGGAAGTCGCGGCCGGTGTGTGGGGCTCCCCCGACGTCGGTTAATCAATACGACCGACGCCGGGTATACCCACTAAAACCCCATGGGAGCCTCCTACCGCCTGGGTGCCGGGTCGCGGTATTTAAACCGGAGGTATTACCCGCTTCCCGGCGGCGGTGGGCCGCCCGCTGTCGTGGGGCGGCTCTCTCCTGTGTGCGAGCCGGGGAGGTGAGCTTCCCCGGCTCTGAGAGGGTCGCGCGGCTGCCTCTCGCGCCCTCCCGCGGCATTGGTGCGGGCGGAGGCCTGTCAGGTCCCCGAGGCCTCGACGCCCGCTGCCGCCTGCCCGTGGCTTTGTTTGCCACGGGCGTTACTCCCTGGCCGCTGGGCGCGGCGGCTGGTTGCGGTTCAGCCGTCGCGGCCGCGGCCTTGTCCGGCGCCGTCCGGCTGGCCTGGACCTTCCTCCTGGTGGGCTTCTTGGCCCCGCAGGGTCTGGAGCCCATCTGGTGATCGGCTGGCCTGCCCGCGGCAGCGCACAGAGAACAGTGCGGCTTCGCGGTGCAGGGGCCGGTCACCAGATGCCCGGTCTGTCCGCAGCGGTAACACATACCGCTGCGGTCCACCTCGGAGGTGCATACCGCCGCCACGTGACCAGTCTCGTGGCAGCGGTAGCACCGCTGGGCTCTGCGGGGCAGGGCCTTCACTTGAGCGGAAGACCAACCCACCAGGAGTTTCGTCCCGGGGAGGAGGAGCTTTTTGGCGGCCGCCACCGGGCAGGCCACCACCGTCTGGCCCATCCCGTCTGGACCGGGACGGACCTTCGACGCCTTGATGCCCCCGGGGGGGCACTCCGTGGTCCGCGCGATGGCAGCGGCCACGTCCTCCCCGTGCACGTGGTCGTCCAGGCCCGAGACGCGAAGACACACAGTCTTCTCGGGCCTGGAGACGCGCACGTCCTCGGGATAGAGGACGGTCCTCAGCTGGTCGGCGAGAGCGTCCGCCTGGGGGGCGCTGTCGGTGCCTGGCACCAGCAGCATGCGCGCCCCCGTGCGCGCCTTCTTCAGCTGGAGGCCTCCCTCTATCCCGAGGTCGGCCAGCCGGATATTGGCTTTCGCCTTGGAGAAGAGGTTCGCGTACGTAACCCCTCGGTCCGCCGCGCCTGGCTGTAACGTCAGGACGACGGCGGCGGACTTCGGGGCACGCAGGCGCGGAGACCTCTTCTCCTTCGGCTTATTCTTCTTATTGGCTGCGGGGGGTGGAGGAGGGGGCTGCGAGGCCGGGGCCTGCGCCTTCTCCCCCTTTCCCTTTCCCCCGCGCCCTCTCCTTCCTCGTCGCCGAGCGCGGGTGGGCTGCGCTTCGGCGGCGGTCGTGGCCGATTGGGGGCCAGACAACGGCGGGGCCTTGGTTTTGCCCTCGTCTTGTGGCTGACCGTTGTCCAGCCACCAGCCGTAGTTGCGGCCGGAGGAAGGGCGCCGGACAGGCACTTGCGGGCGGCGTGGGAGCCGCCGCCTCCAACGAGTCCCGCTGTGTGGGAAGCGGGGGAACTCCTCCGTCAAGCGCCCAGAGATGAGCAAGGGGCTCCGCGGGAGGGTGGACCTAAGCTTGAGGAGCGGGGCTCCGGGTAAGAACCGGGCGCAACCGCTCCTCCATGGCCGCGAACCGACTCTCCATTAGGAGAGTCATTCTGTCGAGGTTCGCGGCCATCATCGCCTCAATATTGGGCGGTGGTGCTGGCGGCGCGGCTTCTGCGCGCGGCCGCATGAGCTCCGCCTGGAGGCTCCTCAGCTCGCTTCGGAGGTCAGCGACTTCTGCCTCCATGCGGCTATTTGCCGCACGGAGCAGGGCGACCTCCTGGGTGGCGGTGCGAGCGAGGAGCTCCTCCGAGGCCTCCTGAATGGAGGCCACCGACTCTCTCAGGGCCTTCTGGAGGGTCCCCTTTAGGCCCTTTGAGACCTTCGCGACGCCAGCTACCACCGCCAAAGAATCGGCGATCTGCCGCTGGAGGCCCTCAGCGTGGTTGGTGTGGGCATCGGGAGGGGCCTGGCCCACAAGGGGAGTTCCGGCTCTTGGCCTGGTCACCCTTGTGGTCGCCATCGTTTGGGCCCTCTCCGCGATCTGGGCCTCGACTTGCGCCTGTTTTGCGGCAGCTAGGCCCACGTACTCCCCGTTGTGGGGGCGGCCTCTGCCCCGCTTGGCGTCCGGCGCTTTAGCAGCTGCCGGAGCCTCAGGCGGGGGCTTCGGAGGAGGAGGCACTATCCCCTCCTCGTCGGATGACGTAAGAGGGGACAGGTCATCGTCCTCGGTGTCTTCTAGAGCCAGGAACTGTCTCAACCGCGTGTTGCGGGAGGCAGCCTGGCTCTTGCTCGTCCCCTCCGGCCTGGGGGCCGGGGCCATGGGTGGGGCCCGGACAGGGGCGGCGGTCCCGTGCTCGACCCTGAATGGGCCGGACGGGGGCAAGTCTGCTATATCAAGCCTTTCCAGCCGCACTGTGCAGGAGCTGGCTTGGCTGGAAAGGCTTGGCGCTTCCACCGGCGGAGAGATCGCCGCCAGGAGGCCAGGAGCCTGGCTCTTGCTCTTCCCCTCCGGCGCTTTGACGACCGGGGCCTTTGGTGGGGCCTGGACAGGGGGAGCCGACTTCTCCTCGTCTTCGGATAGATCGGACGAGGAGAATGAGACGTCGTCTGTGTCAGGGGCTGCGACCGCGTGGTGCGGAGCCACCTTGACTGCTCTGTGGTTCCTCGACCGGCGACGAGATCGCCGAGAGGAACCGAGAGTAAAGGATTTTTCTCCGCCCTTCGCGGGCCCTTTCGTGTTGGGGGGGTTGGTTGGGCCCTTCGCGGGCCCCTCGTCTACGTCTGCTACGCCCTTCTCGGGCACTGCGTCGGGTTTTGGGTTTGGTTTCAAATTCTTCATTCTGTTCCCACGAGTATTCAACGATTTAAAAGAGAAATGGGTGTGGTCCGCAGTAATGACCGGGTTTGCCCCCGGCCTCAAAACAGGTCGCCCTGCGCCGCAGCTTAAGTGTAGGGGATTTTTTATTGAGGTGCTCATCCTCTTGGGCCAGCCACTGAAGGCAAGCCCCGCGGTCCCGTGTGGCCGCGAGACGTGACCACGGCACCACACGGGATAACGCTCGGCGGTAGTGCCCATCTCTGGGCCCGCCGCCACTGTCCACGTCGTTGGGGCGCACGGGGCAGAACCGTGCGGCCTCTCCTGGCAACGGCGCCAGCGGAGCAAGGTGCGTCGACGCTGGGCCGGTGCCCGCCGCTTCTCCATGGAGACCGGTGAAGCGGCGTTCTCCTAACGTCGGATGGGAGGGGTGTTTGAGAAGGAACAAGTTTGGGAGGAAGGGTAGGAGTACAGGGATTTGGAGTGGATAGGTGGGACACCACTGTCACGGAGTGAGGGGGATGTGACAGTGGCCGCTAGGGGCCCTGGGACGCATCCCCTTGTACCGCTGCCCGGACGGAGACGTGTCCAGGGCGGTACTTCTGGGGGACCTAACCTTTTTTTTTTTTTTTTTTTTTTTTTTTTTTTTTTTTTTTTTTGATAACGCAGGGGGAATGTCTTTTCTTGTGACACTGCCTCGGGCCCGGGGGGGGGTTGACCGAGGGGTGTGTGAGACTCCCAGCGGTCGGAATCTCCACGCATGACTAGCAACGGCTAGTAGTCGCGAGATTCCGTCCGCCAGACTACCCACTAAACCTAACCTGCGCCCCTTCTCCTAGCGCTTTTACGGGGCGTCACAGGATATAGACCGTAGGTACACGACTGTGACGCCCCAACGCGTGGCAACTCCTTAGAGTGGCCTTCGGGGAAGGCCACCCTCTTCACCGATAGGGGGGGAAGTCCCACGGGTTCCCCCGGTCCCCGTGGGCCCCTATGATGGCATCCTAGGGTGGGAGGAGGTGGGCATACCGACGCCTTCGGCGGCCTGTGCGCCGCCGGCGGATCGGGTCCGCGTTCGCTTCCTCCTCCTCTCTCTCTCTGCGACCTCCTTCTGGAGCATGACAGACTCACAGAAGGAGGCCACTGCCTCCCAACCGTCCTCACTCCGCAGCATGGCGACGACCATGCTTTGGAGTGAGTCGACGCTCCCAACCATACTCTCCATTATGTGACGCTGAGGTCCCCAGGCGGCGCACTCCGTCAGCGTGTGGATCGCCGTGTCCTCAGGTGCGCCGCAGTGCTGGCACTCCGGTGTCGGTTCTCGCCCGCAGTGCGATGCAGATACTTACCGAAGCAGCCGTGCCCGGTAAGTATCTGCACCATCCTGTACGTAAGGGTCCCCGGTTGCGTTGGACCCAACGCGACAGGTGGGGCGGACCGCCTCCACCGTCGCCATTCCTGCCACTGGGGACCTCAGGTCCTCCTCCCATTTTTCCATCAGGGCCGCGGTCGCTTCGGCCCTGATTACTTTTACCTCTGCCAGGCACGGCCTCAACCCTCTTTCTCGGGCATCTTGCCGGAAGCGGAACACTCTGGCGAGCGTTTCCGCTTGGAGCTCCCAAGGCGGATCGCCCGCCAGTAGTGTTGCCGCCGTCCAAGACACGGTACGATACCCCCGAATGGCCCTCACCGCAAGTACGCGCTGACAACGCCTCAGCAGCGTCCTGTTCTTGCGGTGAAGGGCATGACTCCATACGGGGGCACCGTACAGTGCCATACTCCGTAAGATGCCCGAATACAACCTCCTGCAGGCCGCGCCTGGCCCTCCCACATTTGGTAGGAGCCTGGCCAGGGCAGCGGCGGTCCTTATGAGTTTCGGGGTCATCTGAGCGAAGTGGGCCCCGAAACTCCATTTCCCATCCAGGACGAGGCCCAAGTTCTTCATTTGGGCCTCAACCGCCACTGCCACTCCCTGGACGACGACGCGCGTGTCCCGGGGCGGTGGCCTACGACGCCCGTGGAACATCAGGGCCTCCGACTTATCTGCGGAGACCCTGAGGCCTAGATGTTCGACCCTGCCAACGACCAGTGAAACAGCGTCGTTGGCCAGCTCCACGGACTCCTCGTAGGTTCCACCCCGGGCCGTGATGAGGGTATCGTCTGCATAACAAATTACCCCCATCCCGGGCAGGACTGGCTCTCGGAGGAGCCAGTCGTATCCGATGTTCCACAGGATCGGGCCTAGAACCGACCCCTGTGGAACACCGCACACCACGCGCCGACGCCCAGCGATCTGACCATAGCCGCCCCCTTCCCAGAGGACGAGTCTGTCCCGGAGGTATGCCTCCAACAGCCTCATGAGGTACAGAGGCACTCCTGATACCGGAGTGCCTCCAGTATCGTCTCAAACGGGAGGCTGTTGAAGGCGTTCGCTATATCTAGCGAAACCGCCAGGACAGACTCCTCTATCCCCTCTGCCTCTCTCGTGAGGCACCTTAACGCGCACAGGGCGTCCAACGTGGAGCGCCCTGGTCTAAACCCATACTGTGCCTCCGAGAGACCAGGCCCGTCGGTGTTGATGTGCTTGACGAGGCGACTGGCCAATATCTTTTCGAAGATCTTGGCCACCTCGTCAAGCAGAATGATGGGCCTGTATGCAGAGGGGTCATCCGGGGGGCGGCCCTCCTTGGGGATCAGGCACAGCCGACCCTCCTTCCACTGCTTCGGGAACTCACCTGATCTGATGCAGGCATCATACAGTCCCCGAAGCTGGCCGCCTAGATGTTTGGCGGCCAGGAAGAGGGCCCGGCCTGGAACCCCATCCGGCCCTGGTGCCGTCCTACGGCCTCGGAGGCGATCCAGGGCCGTTTCCAACTCCTCTTCTGAGACGGGGGGAGGTGCCGTCTCAGAAGGAACAATCCCAGGAGGAGGATCCATCACGGGGGGAGTATGGGCTCCCGGGTCCGGGAAGAGTCCGTCAACAATCCTTTCAAGGACCCCGTCCGGCAGGGACTCCGTAACCGGGGCGACGAAGGCACGCAACTTTTTACGTGCCGCCCTATACGGACGTCCCCAGGGGTCCCTGTCCAATGACGCCAGAAGTTCTTCCCGAGCCCGGGCCTTCGCCTGGCATATTGCCACTTGAAGTGCCTTTTTGGCAACCCGATACTCCTCCCCTAATCTGATCTCCTCCTCCAACTCCGGAGGAAGCCGACGCCGGCAGCGCTTGAGAGACCGGCGCAACCTTTGAGCTGCCTCTCGCAGGGCACCGATCTCCGCCGTCCACCAGTGGACGCCTGGCCGCTGCCAGCGCCGACGCGACCGTGGCATGGAGGCATCGCAGACCCTTCCCAGAGATCTGCGCATGCGCTCCGCCAGTTCCTCCGGAGTTCCACCATCCACCGGATTGGTCCAGCCCTCGACGACCGCCGTCTCCACCGCCAGCTCCGGATCGAGCCGGCTGACGGCCCAGCGCGGGAACTGCCCGTGTCCACGTGGGGGGTCTGTCACCCTACTGGGAGGAGGGAGACCTCGAACCTGATGTACAGGTGGTCCGAGAGCGTCTCCACCTCCTCCTCAACCATCCAGTTTACCACCCTGCGTGCGATCGCATGGGTAGCAAACGATAAATCCACTATGGATCCACCCCGCGATCGCACACAGGTATGGACCGACCCTCGGTTGAGGATCGACAGACCACTTTGTAAAGCCCACGTCTCCACGAGTCTTCCCCGCGCGTCGGTGACGGTGTTCCCCAGGAACGGGATTTTGCATTGAAGTCGCCAAGGACGAACGTTGCCCTCGGCGACTGTCTCGCCACGGCGGCCCTGACGGAATCCAAGAACGTCTCGAACTCCGCCAGGGAACGGTTTGGGGAGAAGTACACACCAATGATGGTGTGTTCTCCCCAACCTGCCACCGCGAAACCCCGTCCCCTCTCGATGGAAATGAGAGGGGGGCTAGCGCCTGACCTAGCTACCACCGCCACCAGGCCGTCGAGGTCCCCTACCCAGTTTTCCTGGGCGGGGATGTAGTACGGCTCACTGACTACCGCTGGACCAATCCTCCACTCCGCCATCGACTGCAGGAAAAGGTCCTGAGCCCCGGCGGAGTGGTTTAAATTCCCCTGGAGGAATCTCGTATGCTGTACAGGCATTTAATCAGACATACGAGACTCCCCCACTGCTCCATTCTCCCTCCTTCCAAGCCTGTTGGCCGGGGGGACAAATTTGGCTCGGACACTGCCAGGCTGGCAGCGCCTGGACATTGCCACGTGGTTGCACCGTTTCCCTGCTTCGGCGCACACCACGCAGTGCGCCTTTTCTGCCGTACACTCCGCCAACCTGTGTCCGCTTTTGCCACAGCGGTAGCACAGGTTGGATTTGTCCCCCTGGCCTTCCGGACACGACTTGGACGCGTGCCCCAGGGCAAGGCACCTGAAACACCGCATAGGACGGTTTTCATAGGCCACCACCGCGGCCGAGGTGAAGCCGATCAATAAGTGACCGGCTTCAGCCAGGCTCTTTGCCACCGGTATTGGGCACGTGACCCACGACGAGCCCAAACCTCCTGACCCTATTCCGATCCCCGCCGCCCGGACGTTGAGCGGGAACAGTTCCCCAATCGGGCCACTTCCTCCTCGATCATGTCCGGGGTAACCGAGTCATCCAGACCCGTGACCCGGATTTCCCCGCACTTCACAGGCCTGGAGATCTCCGCCACCCCAGTGAGAGGCAAGCGCAGGAGCTCGGCGATCCGGTCCGCCAGCTGTACATTCTCGGGGCCGGGCGGCAACGCCAACAGCCGAGAATCGTTGGCAGACCGAACGACCCTTAGGCCTCTCTTTAGCCCCAGGGCAACGACGTCAACGGAGCCACGCGCCTTCGCGAAGACGTCGCCGTATGAGAGCCCCTTCTCCTTCGCCTCCGGTAGCAGCTGGAGCCTTACTACCGGAGTTCTTTCCTCCCTGAGACGCGAGGGTTTTATCCTCCCCGGAGGCCCGCGTTTACCGTCCCGACGACGGGAGGATGAGCGTTGGGTTGGCGGTTGGGTGGACTGGAGGGGGGCCGGCTCTCTCACCGGACCCCTGCCCGCTCCCTTCCCCCTTCCTTTCCCCTTCCTCCCACCCCCACCACAGTCCACTCGTTGTCTGTTGGGGGCGCTCTCCACGGGGAGCAAAACCTTTGATCTGGGACCTTGGAGCCCTCAGTGAGGGGAACTCCTTGGTCCCGGCCTTAGATGACCCTGCTGCCCCCACTTTTTGGGCGGAGGACGTGACGGCCCTGGTGCTGGAGGTGGGGTAAAGCCCCTCCTCATCAGTCCTAGCGTCCACCACCATCGCCTGTGAGGAGACCGACGGCGTGGGGACGGGAACAACTCTCGCCGGGGGTTAGCCCCCTTCTTCTTCTTGTCGCCAGCCAGCGGCGGGCGGAGGATCTTCTGAGGAGCAGACGGTCCTCAATAACCGCAAAGCGGGCGTCAAGGAGGGCCCCACAGACGTGACGATAGCCCTCTGCAGGGTCTCGAGGTCCAGTGAGGGGGTACATCCCGAGGGGCAGCGGCCTTGTCTCCCTTCTTGGCCGCTGTCTTCATTTCGCTGTACTCCTGCGGTGAGCCTTCAGCTCTGCCCGCAGGGAGTCGATATCCTCTTCAACCGGAGGTTTTCAACGGACAACCTCCGGTTCTCAGCATCAAGAGACCTCGCGGACAGGTTCTCAACCACGTCCGCGAGGGTACCTGCCGCGATCTTCAGTTTCCTGATGTACCCCCTTTCAGGTTGCCCGAGGTCTGGGCAACCCTGTAGATTGCTGCCACGTGGCTCTTGGCCAGCGTGAGCAGCTCCTCCGCCCCCATTCTTCCCAGGTCTACCTCCTGGGGTCGATGTCGTCCACCACTTCCACGACGTCCGAGGACTCGTCCGACCTTTTCCTGAAGGTCTCCCCTGGGAGGATGTCGAGGCCTTCACCGTCTCCACGTTTTTCCGGATCTGCTTCTGAGCCTCCCGGAGGAGGGCATCCGAGCGAGCCACCAGCTCGTCCGAGGTCTCCCCCCGCGAGTACTTCAGTACAGCCCCGCGTCCGCCACCTTTCCGAGGCCCGCTGCGGCCCTTGTAGACCCGCCGGGCAGCGGCTACCACCCTTTTGGCTGAAACGTCGGTTTCAAGCTCAGTCTCCCCGGTGCCCGCTATTTTCCGGGCCGACTCGTCTGAGTCAGGATCAGAGTCCTCCCGCGAGTGGCGACTGAGCCTCTTGCGGGTGGCAATCTTCCCCGCGATCACCCCTGTTACCGCCCCCGTTATGGCACTTGCGTCCGAATCCGCCATCGTTTCGGGCCCCCCACTAGGGGGGGGGGCACCCCCAGAGTCCAAGTGGAAGCCGGGTCAACGATAGGGAAGGAACCAAAACCAAAAAACAAGCCAAAGTCAAAATACAAAGAAGTATCAGAAATCCGTTAAACAAAGCCAGGTGAGTAAACTAGTATGTAATCCCGAAAAATCCTTTTAACAAGCCAAGTCGTATTAAAAGGATCAACAAAAACCACATAAAGCGCCACGAGAAATCAAAAGGTTAGTCGCAACCTTTTTTTTTTTAACATGGGGAAATGCATTGCCGCACCATCAGCCGCGCCGGGAAGTCGCGGCCGGTGTGTGAGGCTCCCCGACGCCGGTTAATCAATACGACCGACGCCGGGTATACCCACTAAAACCCCATGGGAGCCTCCTACCGCCTGGGTGCCGGGTCGCGGTATTTAAACCCGAGGTATTACCCGCTTCCCGGCGGCGGTGGGCCGCCCCGCTGACGTGGGGCGGCCTCTCTCCTGTGTGCGAGCCGGGGAGGTGAGCTTCCCCGGCTCTGAGAGGGTCGCGCGGCTGCCTCTCGCGCCCTCCCGCGGCATTGGTGCGGGCGGAGGCCTGTCAAGTCCCCGAGGCCTCAACGCCCGCTGCCGCCTGCCCGTGGCTTTGTTTGCCACGGGCGTTACTCCTGGCCGCTGGGCGCGGCGGCTGGTTGCAGTTCAGCCGTCGCGGCCGCGGCCTTGTCCGGCGCCGTCCGGCTGGCCTGGACCTTCTTCCTGGTGGGCTTCTTGGCCCCGCAGGGCTTGGAGCCCATCTGGTGCTCGGCTGGCCTGCCCGCGGCAGCGCACAAGGAACAGTGCGGCTTCGCGGTGCAGGGGCCGGTCACCAGATGCCCGGTCTGTCCGCAGCGGTAACACATACCGCTGCGGTCCACCTCGGAGGTGCATACCGCCGCCACGTGACCAGTCTCGTGACAGCGGTAGCACCGCTGGGCTCTGCGGGGCAGGGCCTTCACTTGAGCGGAAGACCAACCCACCAGGAGTTTCGTCCCGGGGAGGAGGAGCTTTTTGGCGGCCGCCACCGGGCAGGCCACCACCGTCTGGCCCATCCCGTCTGGACCGGGACGGACCTTCGACGCCTTGATGCCCCGGGGCACTCCGTGGTCCGCGCGATGGCAGCGGCCACGTCCTCCCCGTGCACGTGGTCGTCCAGGCCCGAGACGCGAAGACACACAGTCTTCTCGGGCCTGGAGACGCGTACGTCCTCAGGATAGAGGACGGTCCTCAGCTGGTCGGCGAGAGCGTCCGCCTGGGGGCGCTGTCGGTGCCTGGCACCAGCAGCATGCGCGCCCCCGTGCGCGCCTTCTTCAGCTGGAGGCCTCCCTCTATCCCGAGGTCGGCCAGCCGGATGTTGGCTTGCCTTGGAGAAGAGGTTCGCGTACGTAACCCCTCGATCCGCCGCGCCTGGCTGTAACGTCAGGACGACGGCGGCGGACTTCGGGGCACGCAGGCGCGGGAGACCTCTTCTCCTTAGGCTTATTCTTCTTGATGGCTGCGGGGGTGGAGGAGGGGGCTGCGAGGCCGGGGCCTGCGCCTTCTCCCCTTTCCTTTCCCCGCGCCCTCTCCTTCCTCGTCGCCGAGCGCGGGTGGGCTGCGCTTCGGCGGCGGTCGTGGCCGATTGGGGGCCAGACAACGGCGGGGCCTTGCTTTTGGCCCTCGTCTTGTGGCTGACCGTTGTCCAGCCACCAGCCGTAGTTGCGGCCGGAGGAATGGGCGCCGGACAGGCACTTGCGGGCGGCGTGGGAGCCGCCGCCTCCAACGAGTCCCGCTGTGTGGGAAGCGGGGGGAACTCCTCCGTCAAGCGCCCAGAGATGAGCATGGGGCTCGGCGGAGGGGTGGACCTAGCTTGAGGAGCGGGGCTCCGGGTTAGAAACGGGCGCAACCGCTCCTCCATGGCCGCGAACCGACTCTCCATTAGGAGAGTCATTCTGTCGAGGTTCGCGGCCATCGTCGCCTCAATATTGGGCGGTGGTGCTGGCGGCGCGGCTTCTGCGCGCGGCCGCATGAGCTCCGCCTGGAGACTCCTCAGCTCGCTTCGGAGGTCAGCGACTTCTGCCTCCATGCGGCTATTCGCCGCACGGAGCAGGGCGACCTCCTGGGTAGCGGTGCGAGCGAGGAGCTCCTCCGAGGCCTCCTGAATGGAGGCCACCGACTCTCTCAGGGCCTTCTGGAGGGTCCCCTTTAGGCCCTTCGAGACCTTCGCGACGCCAGCTACCACCGCCAAGGATTCGGCGATCTGCCGCTGGAGGCCCTCCGCATGGTTGGTGTGAGCATCGGGAGGGGCCTGGCCCACAAGGGGAGTTCCGGCTCTTGGCCTGGTCACCCTTGTGGTCGCCATCGTTTGGGCCCGCTCCGCGATCTGGGCCTCCACTTGCGCCTGTTTTGCGGCAGCTAATGATAATGGGAAATGCGTTGCCGCACCGTCAGCCGCGAGGGGGATGTCGCGGCCGGTGTGTGGGGCTCCCCCGACGCCGATTAATCAATACGACCGACGCCGGGTATACCCACTAAAACCCCATGGGAGCCTTCTTCCGCAATAGTGCCGGGGTCACGGTATGTAGCGTGAGCCTTGATCCGCGACCCCGGCGAGCGGTGGGCCGCCTCATAACCAGAGGCGGCCTCTCCTGTGTGCGGGCCGGGGATGGTGTTCCCGGCCCTGAGAGGGTCGCGCGGCTACCTCTCGCGCCCTCTCGCGGCATAGTGCGGGCGGAGGCCTGACTGGATCCCCCGTGGCCTCGACGCTCGCTGCCGCTCGCCCGTGGCGTTACCGCCACGGGCGTTACCGCCACGGGCGTTACTCCTTACCGCTCCCCGCGGCGGCTGATGGTGTTGCCGCCGCGGCCGCGGCACTGTCCGGCGCCTTCCGGCTGGCCTGGGTTTTTCTCCTTGTGGGCTTGGCCCCGCAGGACCTGGAGCCCACCTGGTGACCGGCTGGCCTGCCCGCGGCAGCGCACACAGGACAGTGCGGCTTCGCTGAGCAGGGGCCGGTCACCAGGTGCCCGGTTTGTCCGCAGCGGTAGCAGTGCCCGCTGCGGTCCACCTCGGAGGTGCACGTCGCCGCCACGTGGCCAGCCTCGTGGCAGCGGTAACACCTCTGGGTCCTGTGGGGCAGGGCCTTCAGTGTTGCCGAAGACCAGCCCACTAGGAGTTTCGTCCCCTTCGCGAGAAGATTTTTGGCGGCCGGGCGGCACCCCCTTTTTTTTTTTTTTTTTTTTTTTTTTTTACATGGGGAAATGCGTTACCGCACCGTCAGCCGCGAGGGGGATGTCGCGGCCGGTGTGTGGGGCTCCCCCGACGCCGATTAATCAATACGACCGGCGCCGGGTATACCCACTAAAACCCCATGGGAGCCTTCTTCCGCAAGAGTGCCGGGGTCACGGTATGTAGCGTGAGCCTTAATCCGCGACCCCGGCGAGCGGTGGGCCGCCTCATAACCAGAGGCGGCCTCTCCTGTGTGCGGGCCGGGGAAGTGTTCCCCGGCCCTGAGAGGGTCGCGCGGCTACCTCTCGCGCCCTCTCGCGGCATAGTGCGGGCGGAGGCCTGACTGGGTCCCCCGTGGCCTCGACGCCCGCTGCCGCTCGCCCGTGGCTTTACTGCCACGGGCGTTACTCCGTGCCGCTGGGCGCGGCGGCTGGTGTTGTTGCCGCCGCGGCCGCGGCCTTGTCCGGCGCCTTGTTACGGCTGGCCTTCTTTCTCCTGGTGGGCTTCCGGGATCCGCAGGATCCCCCACCCAGCTGGTGACCGGCAGGCCTGCCCGCGGCTTCGCACACGGAACAGTGCGGCTTCGCGGTGCAGGGGCCGGTCACCAGGTGCCCGGCTTTACCGCAGCGATAGCAGAGATCGCTGCGGTCCACCTCAGAGGCGCATCCCGCCGCCACATGCCCGAGCTCATGGCAGCGGAAGCACCTCTGTGCGCGATGGGGGAGGGCCTCGACCGTGGCTGAGGCCCAGCCCACCAGGAGCTTCGTCTCCTTCTTCAGCAACGTCTTGGCAGCTGCCACCGGGCAGGCCACCACCGTTGTGCCCGCCCCGTCTGGTCCAGGGCGGATTTTGGACGCCTTGATGCTGGTGTGGGTGCATCCGGTGGTCCGCGCGATGGCAGCGGCCACGTCGTCCTCTTCCGTGGTGTCGTCCAGGCCTGAAACGCGAAGACACACAGTCTTCTCAGGCCTGGACACACGCACATCCTCGGCGTTGAGGACGGTGCGTAGGCTCGCGGCAAGGGCGTCAGGCTGGGGGGCGCTAGCGGCGCCAGGCACCACCAGCATCCGCGCCCCAGTGCGCGCTCGCTTAAGCCGGAGCCCGCCCTCAATGCCGAGGTCGGCCAGCCGTATGTTGGCTTTGGCCCGGGACAGGAGGTTCGCGTACGTCACGCCTCTCTCCTCCGCGCCTGACTGCATGGTCAGTATGACTGCGGAGGATTTCGGCGGACGCAAGCGCGGCACCTTCCTGCCCCTGGCCCTTTTCTCCTTATTGGGTGGGGGGAGGAGGGGGAGGGGGGGGCTGCGAGGCCGGAGCCTGCGCCACGTCCCCCTTCCCTTTTCCCCCACGCCCTCTCCCTGTTTGCCGCCTCGCGCGGGTGGTCGGCGCGTTGGCGGCAGCCGCGGTCGGCTGGGTGCCGGACGACGGCAGGGCGGCCTTCTTTGTGGCCTTCCTCTTGCTGACCGTCGTCCAGCCCTTCTCGGCGGGGGCCGAGGGGAGGGGGCGCCGGACAGGCGGGCGGTGGCGGTATGAGCTCCGTCACCACCGTCTCCGTGCTTGCCCTCCTGGAGGGCAGCGGAGGGAAATCCTCTGCCGAGGGCGCCAGCATGCTGGGCGAGCTCGGCAGGGATACTCTTCTGCTTTGAGGAGCGGGGCTCGGCGCAGGGCGCGGCCCCGGCGACGGGGCCGGCTGCGCCGAGCGCAGCCGCTCCTCCATGGCCGCGAACCTACTCTCGAAGAGGAGCGTCATGCGCTCTAGGTTCGCGGCCGTCACCGACTCCGCGTTCGGCGGTGGTTCGACTGGAGGCGGCGCGGCTTCGCGCGGTCTCGTGAGCTCCGTCTGGAGCTTCTTCAGCTCTGTTCGGAGGTCTGCTAACTCTGACTCCATGCGCGCGTTTGCTGCACGGAGCAGGGCGACCTCCTCACTGCTTGTGCGGCTGAGAAGCTCCTCCGAAGCTTCTTGCATCGCCGCAACCGCCTCCTTGAGGGCCTTCTGCAAGGTCCCCTTTAGGCCTTTGGAGACCTTGGCCACTCCTGAAACCACCGCTAGGGAGTCGGTGATTTGTTGTTTGAGGCCCTGCGCGTGCTCCGCGCTGGCCTCCGGAGAGGGCTGGCCCGCGAGGGTGGGTGCCGCTCTGGATCGCGTCACCCTCGTTGTGGCCATTGACGAAGCCCTCTCCACTATCTCCTTCTCTGTTTCCAGCGCGAGAGCTGCGCGCTGGGCCTCCACGTATTTCAGCTTGGCCTCGGCCAAGCCTACGTACTCCCCTGTAGTTGGGGGACGGCCTCTGCCCCGCTTGGCATCCGGCGCTTTGGCGGCCAGAGCCTTGGGCGGGGGCAAACGTCGAGGAACTATGCCCTCCTCGTCGGACGACGACGTGGGTGAAAGGTCGTCAAGAGCCAGGTACTGCCTCATCCGCTCGTTGCGGGGGGCAGCCTGGCCCTTGCCCTTCCCCGCCGGTGCTTTCGCGACCGGGGCCTTTGGTGGGGCCTTGTCGGGGGGGTCCGTCCTCTCCTCGCTCTCGGATGGGCTGAGCGAGGAGATGTCATCTGGGTCAATCGGCTGCGACCGCGTGGTGCGGGAGCCAGATTGACCACTCTTCGGTTCCTCTGCCGGCAGCGAGATCGCCGAGAGGAACCGAGAGTAAAAGGTCTTTTCTCCGCCCTTCGCGGGCCCTTTCGTGTTGGGTGGTTGTTGGCCCTTCTCGGGCCTCTCCTTCTCATCAACACCGCCCTTCGCAGGCACTACGTCGGTTGGGGTTTTGGGTTTTGGTAAATCTGTCATCTTATTCCCACGAGTACTTTTCATCTTAGGCGCATAAACTGGGGTGTGGTTCGCAGTAGCGACCGGGTTTGCCCCCCCGGCCATTCACCTCTCGCCCTGCGCCGCAGCTTAGGTTAGGGGGATTTTTTAGTGAGGTGCTCATCCTCTTGGGCCGGCCAATTAAGGCAGGCCCCGCGGTCCCGTGTGGCCGCGAGACGTGACCACGGCACCACACGGGATAACGCTCGGCGGTAACGCCCATCTCTGGGCCCGCCGCCACTGTCCTCGTCCTACGGGCGCGCGGGGCAAAACCGCGCCGCCCTCTCCTCGACAGTCTGCGGAGCCAGAACTCGACGCAGACTGTCGCCGTCGGAAGGGAGGGGTGTTTGTGAGGGAGGTTTGGGAGGAAGAGGAAGGAATACAAGGATTTGGAGTGTGGATAGGTGGGACACCACTGTCACGGAGTGAAAGGGGGATGTGACAGTGGCGGCTAAGGGCCCCGGGGACGCATCCCCTTGTACCGCTTCCTGGACGGAGACGAGTCCAGGGCGGCACCCCCTGGGGGGATCCTAACCTAAGCTTTTTTTTTTTTTTTTTTTTTTTTTACATGGGGAAATGCGTTGCCGCACCGTCAGCCGCGAGGGGGATGTCGCGGCCGGTGTGTGGGGCTCCCCCGGCGCCGATTAATCAATACGACCGACGCCGGGTATACCCAATAAAACCCCATGGGAGCCTTCTTCCGCAATAGTGCCGGGGTCACGGTATGCAGCGTGAGCCTTGACCCGCAACCCCGGCGAGCGGTGGGCCGCCTCATAACCAGAGGCGGCCTCTCCTGTGTGCGGGCCGGGGAGGTGTTCCCCGGCCCTGAGAGGGTCGCGCGGCTACCTCTCGCGCCCTCTCGCGGCATAGTGCGGGCGGAGGCCTGCTGGATCCCCCGTGGCCTCGACGCCCGCTGCCGCTCGCCCGTGGCTTTACCGCCACGGGCGCTACTTCTGGCCGCTCCCCGCGGCGGCTGTTTCAACCGTCGCGGCCGCGGCTTTGCCCGGCACCATCCGGCAGGCCGTGACTTTTCTCCTGGTGGGCCCAGCCTTGCACGGCTTCGACCCCAGCTGGTGACCGGCTGGTCTGCCCGCGGCCTCGCACACAGGGCAGTGCGGTTTCGCAGAGCAGGAGCCGGTCACCAGGTGTCCACTTTTACCGCAGCGGTAGCATTCGCCGCTGCGGTCCACCTCCGAGGTGCATTTCGCTGCCACGTGACCAGTCTCGTGGCAGCGATAGCACCTCTGGGTGCGATGGGGGAGGGCCTCTACAGTGGCCGAGGCCCAGCCCACCAGGAGCTTCGTCTTCGCAGCGAGGAGCTGCTTGGCGGCCGCCACCGGGCAGGCCACCACCGTCTGGCCCATCCCGTCTTTGCCGGGACGGACCTTCGACGCTTTGATGCTCCCTACGGAGCATCCGGTGGTCCGCGCGATGGCAGCGGCCACGTCCTCCTCGTGTGCGTGGTCGTCCAAGCCCGAGACGCGAGACATCGACCGCCAGACTACCCACTAAACCTAACCTGGGCCTCTTTCCCACGCTTTTACGGGGCGCCACGAGAACTAGAGCGTAGCTACTACATTCGTGACACCCCAACGTTTGGCAAACTTCAGGACACCCCGAAGGCAAGGTGCCCCGCTTCATCAACAGGGGAGGAAGTCCGCGGGTTCCCCCGGTTCCCGCGGCCCCCTGTGATGGCACTAAGGGAGGAGGTGTGCGTAGCGACGCCTCCGACCGCCAGTCCGCCGTCGTCGGATAGGGTCTGCGTACGCATCCTCTTCCCTGGTCCTCTCCGCGGCCTCCTTCAGGGACATTACCGTCTCGCTGAAGGAGGTAACCGCCTTCCATCCGTCCTCGCTCGACAACATGGCTTCCACCAAATGTTGGAGCGAGGACACAGGACCCGTTAAGCTTTCTAGCTGATGACGCTGAGGTCCCCAGGCGGCGCACTCCACCAGCGTGTGAATCGCCGTGTCGAAAGGTGCGCCGCACTCTGCACAATCTGGGGTCGGTTCCCGCCCTGCTACCTGATGCAGATACTTACCGAAGCACCCATGCCCGGTAAGTATCTGCGTCAGCCTGTACGTTAGGGTCCCGAATTTTCTCGAGACCCAGCGAGACAGGTGGGGGCGGACCGCCTCCACCGTCTCCTTTCCTGCTACTGGGGACCTCAGGTCATCAGCCCATTCTTGGATCAGGGCCTCGGTCGCCAAGGCCCTGACCCTTCTTACTGCTGCCGGACACGGCCTCTCTCCTCTCTCTCTAGCGTCCTGTCGGTAGCGGTGCACTGCCGCGAGCACCTCCGCCTGGAGCTCCCAGGGCGGATCACTCGCGAGCAGTGTCGCCGCCGTCCACGACACCGTCCGGTAACCCCGTATGGCCCGCACCGCCAGGACCCTCTGAGAACGTCTCAGAAGGGTTCTGTTCTTGCGGTGAAGCGAATCGACCCATACGGGGGCACCGTACAGCGCCATGCTCCGCAAGACACCAGTATACAATTTTCTACAGGCCGTGCCCGGCCCTCCCACATTGGGTAAAAGTCTGGCCAGGGCGGCAGCGGCACCTAGCAGTTTCGGGGCCAGCTGGGTAAAGTGAGCCCCGAAACCCCACTTCCCATCTAGAACAAGGCCCAGGTACTTCATCTGGGCCTTTACCGCTACCGCCACTCCCTGGACAGCGACGTGCGTGCCCCGGGGCGGTTGTCTACGTCGTCCGTGGAACATGAGGGCCTCCGTCTTCTCTGGGGAGACCCTCAAGCCTAAACGGCGGATCCTTTCTACTACCAACGCCGTCGCGGCGTTGGCTAGTTCCACGGACTCCTCGTAGGTTCCGCCACGGGCCGTGATGAGGGTGTCGTCCGCGTAACAAATCACCCCCATCCCGGGCAGGACCGGCTCGCGGAGGAGCCAGTCATAACCAATGTTCCACAGGATCGGACCCAGCACCGAACCCTGTGGAACACCGCACACGACACGTCGCCTACCTGAGATCTGGCCAAAACCGCCCTCCCAGAGGATAAATCTGTCTCGGAGGTATTCCTCCAACAGTCTAACGAGATAAAGAGGCACCCCATGAGCCCGGAGTGCCTCTGTAATTGTTTCGAAAGGCAGACTGTTGAAGGCATTTTGGATGTCCAAAGATACCACCAAGACAGACTCCTCTATACTCTCCGCCTCTCTCGTGAGGCTCCTCAACGCAAACAGGGCATCTAGGGTTGAACGCCCCGCCCTGAAGCCATACTGAGCCTCCGAGAGACCAGGCCCATCGGAATCCAAATGCTGGACGAGGCGACTTGCCAAGATTTTCTCGAATACTTTTGCCACCTCGTCCAACAGTACGATGGGCCTGTAGGCGGAGGGATCTTCAGGAGGGCGGCCCTCTTTTGGAATGAGGCACAGCCGGCCCTCTTTCCACTGCTTCGGGAACTCACCTGTCCTGATGCAGGCGTTAAAGAGTTCCCGAAGCTGGCCGCCTAGATGTTTTGCGGCCAGGAAGAGGACCCGGGCCGGGACCCCGTCCGGTCCCGGTGCCGTTTTCCGGCGCCGGAGTCGGTCCAGCGCCACTTCCAATTCCTCCTCGGAGACTGGGGGAGGATCAGTCTCCGAGGGTATTATACGAGGAGGACACATTCTTGGAGGAGAAAAGGGTCCCGGGTCCGGGAAGAGCCCGTCCACAATTCTGTTAAGGACCCCGTCCGGCAGGGACTCCGTGACTGGGGCGGGGCAGGCGCGCAGCTTCTTGCGCGCCGCCCGGTACGGTCGTCCCCAGGGGTCCCCATCCAGACTGGCAAGAATTTCTTCCCGGGCCCGAGTCTTCGATTGGCTGATGGCCAATTGAAGAGCCTGCTTGGCAGCCCGATACTCCTCCAAGCGATGTACCTCCTCACCTCTGTCCGGAGGATGCCGACGCCGGCAGTTCTTGAGAGACCGACGAGCCCGAAGGGCTGCCTCCCTCAGGCTGCCGATCTCCGCGGTCCACCAGTAAACCGCTGGTTTCCGCCGACGTCGACGCGACCGTGGCATCGAGGCATCGCACACCCTCGCAAGGGTTCTGCGCATGCCCTCCGCCAGATCCTCCGGACAGGCGTTACTTTCCTGGTTGGTCCAGCCCTGGATGGCGGCCATCTCTTCAGCCAGCTCGGGATCGAGCCGACTGAGGGCCCACCGGGGAAACTGACCGTGGCTACGTGGGGGGTTTGACCCCGCTCTATCAGGAGGAGGGGAGACTTCGAACCTTATATAGAGGTGATCCGACAAAGTCTCCACCTCCTCTTCAACTTTCCAGTTCATCACCCTGCGTGCGATGGCATGGGTGGCGAACGACAGATCAACGACGGAGCCACCCCGCGCTCGCACGCAGGTGTGGACCGAACCACGGTTCAAAAGGGTCAAACCACTTTGTAGCGCCCACGTTTCCACAGCCAGTCCCCTCGGTTCGGTGACAGTGTTTCCCCAGGAGCGGGATTTGGCATTAAAGTCGCCGAGTACGAACGTCGCCCTCGGCGACTGTCTGCCCACAGCGGCCCTGACAGAGTCCAAGAAGAGCTCGAACTCTGCCAGAGGTCGGTTGGGGGAAAAATACACACCCACGAAGGTATGCTCCCCCCAACCTGCCACCGCGTAACCCCGCCCCCTCTCAATCTCGTGGAGTGGGGTGCTAGCGCCCGAACTAGCAGCAACTGCCACCGTGCCATCCAGGTCCCCCACCCAGTTGCCCTGGGGGGGGACGTAATACGGTTCCGAAATTACGGCCAGACCAACCTCCCACTCCGCCATGGACTGCAGGAGTAAATCCTGGGCCCCGGCGGAGTGGTTGACATTACCCTGTAGGAGTCTAATATGTCGTCCGGGCATTTTAGTGGGACATACTAGACTCCTCCTGGTGACGACCTACCCCGACGTTGGCTGGGGGAGCAAACTTGCCTCTCACGTGCGGAGGGAGACAGCCCCTCGACAGCGCGACGTGGTTTGCGTCGAGACCCGACTCGGCGCAAACCACACAATGAGCATGAGGCTCCGTGCATTGAGCGACCCTGTGCCCGTCTCTGCCGCAGCGGAAACACAGGGCCGACCTGTCCACTCGCCCGTCGGGGCACATTACTGTTATATGTCCCGTGTAGAGGCACCGCATACACCGTATGGGTCGCCTCTCACGGGCCGACACCACTGCCGAGCTGAACCCCACGCAGACGTGTTTCAGCTCGGTCAACATCTTGGCGACCGGGACAGGGCACTGGACATAGGCCGCGCCCATCCCCCCCGGTCCAACACCGATACCGCCAGATGGTCGCGAGGGCAGTTTCCCGCGCGAGCTATGGCCTCCTCTAACATCCATGGCGTGACTGAGTCGTCCAGTCCGGTGACACGGATATCCCCCTTCTTCACCGGTCTAGCGACCTCAGCCACGCCCTCTAATGCCGCGGCGAGGGCCACGGCCAGCCGGTCGGCCTTTTCGGCGCCTTCTGGCCCTGGCGGCAGCTCCAGGAGCCTGGCGTCGCTGGCCGTCCGGACGATCCTGAGGCCCTCTCTGAGGCCCATCGCCTGCAAGTCAACTGCCGTCGCAGCCTTCTCGAAGACCTGGCGATATGTGACACCATTCTTGGAGGCATCGGGCAGCAGCGTCACCATGACTGCCGCTGCCTTTGCCTCCACAAGCGGAGCCGGTCTCCTCGGAGGGGGCCTGCGGGCCGGCTCGTTCCGCCGCTGCGGAGCAGAAGTTTGGGGGGCGGAGGTTAGGGCTAGGTTTTCCCGCGCCCTCCTCTCTCTCTCCTCTCACGCCTCCTACTGCTCGCGCTCTTCCTCCCTGCTCCTACTACCGTCCACTCGCCCTGATCCGTCTGGAAGGGGGCGGAAGCAGAGTAGGGGGTAGACCTCATTGGGGGGGTTGGGGCAACCCCCTGTCTTCTAGGGGCCCTCTGGGAACCAGAGGGACCCGGTTTCGGGTGGGGGCGCGGAGGGCCAACCACTTGGGCAAAGGACGGGGAAGGGGTAACCGCCGTCAGGATCGGCTCGATCTCCATCTCCAGGGGCACCGTCGGAACCTCGGAGACCCTGGGAGGGGCAGCCGCGGAGGGAGGCATGGCACCCGAAGTCGCAGGTGCCACCTTCGACCTCTTATCCGCGGCCAGTGGCGGACGCACAATCTTGGGGGGGAGCAAACGATCCTCTAGGACCGAGAGGCGGGCGTCGACAAACTCCCCCATCGACATGATGATGGAGCGCTTCAGCTCCTCCATGTCGAATGGGGGGGCCTCGACCCTGGTGCTCTCCCCCTCACTCCTAGGCTGGGGCCTTTCTTTACTGGTCGCGGGCTCCATGGCCACGGCCTCCCTGGCCGCAGCCGCAGCCTCCTTGCTCGCGGCCTTTTCCTTGGCTGCGGCCTCCTTGGCCGCGACCTTCATCTCCTCAAACTCCCTGCGGTACGACCGAATCTCAGCCCGCAGGGAGTCCACCTCGCGCCTCAACTTGAGGTTGTCGAGGCTCAGCTTCCGAGCCTCGGTGTCGAGGGTCCTCCTGGAGAGACTTTCCGTCACCTCCATCAGGGCTCCCGCCGCCGCTTTCAATTGCTTGACGTATCCCCCCTTCAGGTTTCCCGAGGTCTGGGCAACGTTATAAATAGCCGCCACATGGGCGCCGGCCATGGTGCGGAGTTCCTCCGCATCCAAACGGTCGACGTCCTGTAACCTCGGGTCCGTCTCGGGGGGTACGTCAAATTCTGAAGGCTCAGGGGCCTTTGTCTTCTTCTTCATAAATTTCTTGCGGAGATCCGAGACAAAGGCCTCTGCCTGAGCCTCGGCTTCCTCCGTCTCCTCTCTAGACAGCGTCGTTCCGACACTGTGACCTCTGCACCGAGACCCCACGAGCACTCTGCTGCGTCGGGTCCCTGGCCTCCGGGTGTCCTCTTCGGTCACCACCTTCCTGGCCGTCTCGTCCGAGTCGGATCCCGCGTTATCCCCTCGGGAGCGCGTGTTGGGCCGTTTCCGGACCTCACACACTCCCGGAGCGCAACTCCCGCTAGGGTCGGCCATTAAGGGGTCCCCCCCCCCATGGGGGTGGAGTGAGGGGTGTCAAAAACCAACAGAAAATCCAAATCGTCAAGCAGAATCGAAAACCAAAAGAAAAAGCCAAGTCAAACAAAGAAAACAGAAATCCACAAAAAACAAGCAAAGCCGGGTCAATATTTATGCAAAATCGTCAAAAATCCGAAAAACAAGCCAAGTCGTATGTTAAAAACATCAAAACAAACATTCGAGGAAATTTTCCAGATTCCCGAAAAACACGACGGGGGAAACCTTTTTTTTTTTTTTTTTAACATGGGGAAATGCGTTGCCGCACCGTCAGCCGCGAGGGGGATGTCGCGGCCGGTGTGTGGGGCTCCCCCGACGCCGATTAATCAATACGACCGGCGCCGGGTATACCCACTAAAACCCCATGGGAGCCTTCTTCCGCAAGAGTGCCGGGGTCACGGTATGCAGCGTGAGCCTTGACCCGCAACCCCGGCGAGCGGTGGGCCGCCTCATAACCAGAGGCGGCCTCTCCTGTGTGCGGGCCGGGGAAGTGTTCCCCGGCCCTGAGAGGGTCGCGCGGCTACCTCTCGCGCCCTCTCGCGGCATTAGTGCGGGCGGAGGCCTGCTGGATCCCCCGTGGCCTCGACGCCCGCTGCCGCTCGCCCGTGGCCTTACCGCCACGGGCGTTACTCCTTGCCGCTACCCGCGGCGGCTGGTGGTGTTGCCACCGCGGGAGCGGCCTTGTCCGGCGCGATCCGGCTGGCCTGGACTCTTCTCCTGGCGGGCTTGGTCCCACAGGACCTGGAGCCCACCTGGTGACCGGCCGGCCTGCCCGCGGCAGCGCACACAGGACAGTGCGGCTTCGCAGTGCAGGGGGCGGTCACCAGGTGACCGGCTTGTCCGCAGCGGTAACAGTGTTTGCTGCGGTCCACCTCGGAGGTGCATGCCGCCGCCACGTGACCAGTCTCGTGGCAGCGGAAGCACCTCTGGGTCCTGTGGGGCAGGGCCTTCACGGTCGCGGAAGACCAGCCCACCAGGAGTTTCACACCTACTCCGAGGAGTTTCTTGGCGGCCGCCACCGGGCAGGCCACCACCGTCTGGCCCATCCCGTCTGGACCGGGACGGACCTTTGACGCTTTGATGCTCCCAAGGGAGCATCCCGTGGTCCGCGCGATGGCAGCGGCCACGTCCTCCTCGTGGACGTGATCATCCAGGCCCGAGACGCGAAGACACACAGTCTTCTCGGGCCTGGAGACACGCACGTCCTCGGGATAGAGGACGGTTCTGAGTTGTTCGGCGAGGGCGTCAGCTTTGGGGGCGGTGTCGGCGCCAGGTAGCACCAACATCCGCGCCCCAGTGCGCGCGCGCTTCAGCCGAACGCCGCCCTCTATCCCGAGGTCAGCCAGCCGGATGTTGCTCTTCGCTTTGGAGAAGAGGTTCGCGTACGTGACCCCTCGGTCCGCCGCGCCTGGCTGTAGAGTTCGGCGGGAGCTGAAGGAGCCTAGCGTCATTGGCGGCACGGAGAACTTTGAGCCCCCTTTTTAAGCCAAGGGCGACGATATCCACGGTGCCTCTCGCCTTGGCGAAGACATCGTGGTACGTCAGCCCTTTCTCCACCGCCTCCGGTAGCAACTTCACCATGACTACCGGGGCTCTCTCCTCCGTGAACCGAGACGGGTTCATCCTACCCGGGGGCCCACGTCGACCGTCACGACGACCCTCACGGCGGCCCTCGCGGCCGCGGGAGGGAGGGGTTTGCGTGGGCCGGGCAGGGGGAGCCGGTTCTTTTGCCGGACCCCTCTCGGTACGCTTGCCCTTCCCCTTCCCTTTTTTGCCTCCTTCCACCACGGACCATTCGTTGTCCGTGGGGGGGCCCGACTCTACCGGGGGGGCAAATCCGGGGATCTGGGACCTCGGAGTTCTTAGTGAGGGAAACTCCTTGGTCCCAGTCCTTGACGGGCCCGAAACCGATGCCTTTTTTGGCGCCTTTTGCGGCAGTGCGCGTGAAGGCCCCGCCTTTGGAGGTGGGGGGGGGCCACCTCCTTACTCGTCCCTACCTCGACCACCATCGCCTCTGCGTCGGACTGGATGGGGCCGTCGTTAACTCTCGAGGAGGGGTTGGTCCCCCCTCCCTTCTTCTTCCTATCAGCCGCCAGCGGCGGTCGGAGGACCTTCTGCGGAAGCAGTCGGTCCTCGATGCATGCAAAGCGAGCATCCAACAAGGGCCCCACCGACGTAACAATGGCCCTCTGGAGGGTCTCGAGGTCGAGTGGGGAGGGGGGTACATCCTGGGGGGCAGCGGCCTTGTCACCTTTCTTGGTCGCTGCCTTCATATCACTAAACTCCCTGCGGTGAGCTTTCAGCTCCGCGCGCAGGGAGTCAATTTCCCTCTTTAACCGGAGGTTCTCTACCGAAAACCTCCGGTTCTCCGCGTCCAAGGACCTCGCAGACAGGTTCTCAACCACGTCTGCGAGGGTTCCCGCCGCCAGCTTCAGGCGCCGGATGTACCCGCCTTTTAAATTGCCCGAGGTTTGGGCCACCTTATATATGGAGGCCACTTGGGCCTTCGCCAGGGAGTGAAGATCCTCGGCACCCATACGGCCGAGGTCCAACTCCCTGGGGTCAACCTCCCCCACCACCTCCACAATATCCGAGGAGTCGTCCGACTTCCTCTTAAATGTTTCCGCCTTGGAGGACGACGGGGCCCTTACAATATCCGAGTTTGTTTGGAGCTGCTGCTGGACTTCTCGGCAAAGGGCCTCCGAGCGAGCCAAAAGCTCCTCGGTTTTCCCCCCCCGCGAATACCGCAGCACTGCTCCACGTCCACCACTTCGCAGCCCGGTACGGCCTTTATAAACCCGCCGGGCAGCAGACACCCCTTTTTTGGCCGACACGTCCGTGTCAGGTTCGGTCTCCCCAGTGCCAGCAATCTTACGGGCCGACTCATCCGAGTCGGGTTCAGTCTCCCCCCGCGAGTTGGCACTGAGCCTCTTGCGGGCGGCAACCCTCCCGGCGATCACCCCTGTGATCGCCCCCGTAATGGCACTTGCGTCCGAGTCTGCCATCGTCTCGGGCCCCCCCACTAGGGGGGGGGGGGCAACCCCAGAGTCCAAGAGGAAGCCGGGTCAACGTATGGGCAGAGATCAAATCCAGAAAAAACAAGCCAAGGTCAAAAAGTCCAAAAATCAACAAAATCCGTTAAACAAAGCCAGGTCACCAAACTAGTATAGAAGTCCCGAAATCCCTTATAACAAGCCAAGTCGTCGAAGGAATCAAGAAAACCATGTGAATACACCAAGAATAGAACCGTGCCTCGACGAACCTATGCCTGCATCAACTCTACTCCCAACCCTTTTTTTTTTTTTTTTTTTTTTTTTTGATAACGCAGGGGGAATGTCTTTTCTTGCGACACCCCCTCGGTCCCGGGGGAGGTTAACCGAGGGGAGTGTGAGACTCCCAGCGGCGGGGATCTCCACGCATAAACCGCCGGCGGCGGTAGTAGTCGCGAGATCCCGTCCGCCAGACTACCCACTAAACCTAACCTGCGCCTCTTTCCCACGCTTTTACGGGGCGCCACGAGAACTAGAGCGTTGCTATTGCGTTCGTGACGCCCCTACGTCTGGCAATCTTCAGGACACCCCGAAGGCAAGGTGCCCTGCTTCATCAACAGGGGAGGAAGTCCGCGGGTTACCCCCGGTCCCCGCGGCCCCCTGTGACGGCACTAAGGGAGGTGGAGTCCGCCGTCGTCGGATGGGGTCTGCGTACGCATCCACCTCCCTGGTCCTCTCCGCGGCCTCCTTCAGGGACATTACCGTCTCGCTGAAGGAGGAAACCGCTCTCCATCCGTCCTCGCTCGACAACATGGCTTCGACCAACTGTTGGAGCGAGGACACAGGACCGACACTGCTTTCCAGCTGATGACGCTGAGGTCCCCAGGCGGCGCACTCCACCAGCGTATGGTACGCCGTGTCGCTGGGTGCGCCGCACTCTACACATTCTGGCGTTGGTTCCCGCCCCGCTGTCTGATGCAGATACTTACCGAAGCAGCCGTGCCCGGTAAGTATCTGCGTCAGCCTGTACGTTAGGGTCCTGAACTTCCTCGAGACCCAACGAGACAGGTGGGGGCGGACCGCCTCCACCATCTCTCTGCCTGCTTCTGGGGACCTCAGGTCAATAGCCCAATCTTGGATCAGGGCCTCGGTCGCCAAGACCCTGATCCTCCTCACTACTGCCGGACACGGCCTCTCTCCTCTGTCTCTGGTGTCCTGTCGGTAGCGGTGCACTGCCGCGAGCACCTCCGCCTGGAGCTCCCAGGGCGGATCACTCGCGAGCAGTGTCGCCGCCGTCCACGACACTGTTCGGTAACCCCGTATGGCCCGCACCGCCAGGACCCTCTGAGAACGTCTCAGAAGGGTCCTGTTCTTGCGGTGAAGCGAATCGACCCATACGGGGGCACCGTACAGCGCCATGCTCCGCAGGACACCAATGTACAACTTCCTGCAGACCGTGCCCGGCCCTCCCACATTGGGCAAGAGTCTGGCCAGGGCGGCAGCGGCACCTAGCAGTCTCGGGGCCAGCTGGGTGAAATGGGCCCCGAAACTCCACTTTCCGTCTAGGACAAGGCCCAGGTACTTCATCTGGGCCTTTACCGCTACCGCCACTCCCTGGACAGCGACGCGCGTGCCCCGGGGCGGTTGTCTACGTCGTCCGTGGAACATGAGGGCCTCTGTCTTCTCCGGAGAGACCCTCAAGCCTAAACGCCGCACTCTCTCAACCACCAACGCCGCTGCGGCGTTGGCTAGTTCCACGGACTCGTCGTAGGTTCCGCCCCGGGCCGTGATGAGGGTGTCATCTGCATAGCAGATCACCCCCATCCCGGGCAAGACTGGCTCACGGAGGAGCCAGTTATAACCAATGTTCCACAGGATCGGGCCCAGCACCGAACCCTGTGGAACACCGCACACGACGCGTCGCCTACCAGAAATCTGGCCAAAGCCGCCCTCCCAAAGGATGAACCTGTCTTGGAGGTACGCCTTCAACAGTCTTACAAGGTACAGAGGCACTCCATGAGACCGGAGTGCCTCTAAGATGGTTTCAAAAGGTAGACTGTTGAAGGCATTTTGGATATCCAAAGATACCACCAACACAGACTCCTCTATACTCTCCGCCTCTCTCGTGAGGCTCCTCAGCGCGAACAGGGCGTCCAGAGTGGAGCGCCCCGATCTGAATCCGTACTGAGCCTCCGAGAGTCCAGGCCCGTCAGAATCTAAGTGCTGGACGAGGCGGCTCGCCAAGATCTTCTCGAACACTTTTGCCACCTCGTCCAACAGCACGATGGGCCTGTAGGCGGAGGGATCTTCGGGAGGGCGGCCCTCTTTCGGGATGAGGCACAGCCGGCCCTCTTTCCACTGCTTCGGGAACTCACCTGTCCTGATGCAGGCGTCAAAGAGTTCCCGAAGCTGGCCGCCTAGGTGTTTGGCGGCCAGGAAGAGGACCCGGCCTGGGACCCCGTCCGGTCCCGGTGCCGTTTTCCGGCCCCGGAGTCTATCCAGGGCCACTTCCATTTCTTCCTCGGAGACCGGGGGAGGTTCGGTCTCCGAGGGTACATTCTGTGGAGGACACATCGCTGGAGGAGTGAAGGCTCCCGGGTCCGGGAAGAGTCCGTCGACAATTCTATTTAAGACCCCATCAGGCAGGGACTCCGTGACCGGGATGGAGTAGGCGCGCATCTTCTTGCGCGCTACCCGGTACGGACGTCCCCAGGGGTCCCCATCCAAACTGACTAAGATTTCTTCCCGGGCTCGGGTCTTCGATTGGCAGATGGCCACCTGAAGAGCCTTTTTTGCTGCCCGATACTCCTCCAAGCGACGTTCCTCCTCACCTCTGTCCGGAGGATGCCGACGCCGGCAGTTCTTCAGAGACCGGCGAGCCCGAAGGGCTGCTCTCCTCAGACTGCCGATCTCTGCGGTCCACCAGTAAACCGTTGGTTTCCGCCGACGTCGACGCGACCGTGGCATCGAGGCATCGCAGACCCTCATAAGGGTTCTGCGCATGTCCTCCGCCAGATCCTCCGGACAGGTGTTTCTCTCTAGATTGGTCCAGCCCTGGACGACGGCCATCTCCTCAGCCAGCTCGGGATCGAGCCGGCTGATGGCCCATCGAGGGAACTGGCCGTGACTGCGTGGGGGGTTTGACCCAGTTCTGTTGGGAGGAGGGGAGACTTCAAACCTTATATACAGGTGGTCTGACAGAGTCTCCACCTCCTCCTCCACTTTCCAGTTCATCACCCTGCGTGCGATCGCATGGGTGGCAAACGACAGATCAACGACGGAACCACCCCGCGCTCGCACGCAGGTGTGGACCGACCCACGATTCAACAGGGTCAAACCACTTTGGAGCGCCCACGTTTCCACAGCCAGTCCCCTCAATTCGGTGACAGTGTTTCCCCAGGAGCGGGATTTGGCGTTGAAGTCGCCGAGTACGAACGTCGCCCTCGGCGACTGTCTGCCCACGGCGTCCCTGACAGAGTCCAAGAAGAGCTCGAACTCTGCCAGGGGTCGGTTGGGGGAAAAGTACACACCTATGAAGGTGTGCTCCCCCCACCCTGCCACCGCGTAACCCCGCCCCCTCTCGATCTCGATGAGTTGGGTGCCAGCGCCCGAACTGGCTACCACTGCCACCGTGTCGTCCAGGTCCCCAACCCAGTTACTCTGGGAGGGGACGTAATACGGCTCCGATATTACGGCCAGACCAACCCCCCACTCCGCCATGGACTGCAGGAGTAAATCCTGGGCCCCGGCGGAGTGGTTTACGTTTCCTTGTAAGAGTCTAGTATGTCGTCCGGGCATTTTAATGGGACATACTAGACTCCTCCTGGTGTCTCCCTACTCCGACATTTGCCGGAGGCACAAACTTGCCTCTGACGTGTGGAGGGAGGCAGCCCCTCGACAACGTCACGTGGTTTGCGTCGAGACCCGACTCGGCGCAAACCACACAATGAACATTAGGCTCAGAACACTAGACATAAGCTAGTGATAAGTAAACCTTGTAACGATTTCGGGCATATCTTGTTAGCCCGGGCCAAAAGGGGATATAATAATAATAAAAACCGGTAGTCGTGTTGCGGAAACCGGGAAAGGATGACTATACACAACCAAAATCATATAGGCCAATCGGCTTGTTGCCGGTGATGGGGAAAATCCTGGAAAGACTAGTAATTAACCGACTTACGTGGCACTTGGTACCTAGGTTAAGTACTCGACAGTACGGATTCCTGCCACAAAAAGGCACTGAAGACTCCCTCTATGATCTGGTGAATATCATACGCGGAAAGCTGAGACAGAAAAAGATAATAACACTGGTTTCACTGGACATAGAGGGAGCATTCGATAGCGCGTGGTGGCCCGCGATCAGGGTCCGACTGGCCGAAGAAAACTGCCCAAATAATATACAGAGGGTTTTGGGCAGTTATTTACAAAATAGAAGTGTGAAACTCAGGTACCTCGGAGAGGAAGTCTCGAGAAAGACCACAAAAGGCTGCGTACAGGGTTCCATAGAGGGAGCTATCCTGTGGGACCTTCTGCTCGACCCCCTCCTAACAGGCTTGGAGAAGCGCGGGGTTCACGTCCAGGCGTTCGCAGACAATGTGGTGATTCTTTTCGACGGAGACTCCGGTAGCGACATTGAGGGTAGAGCTAACGCGACGCTTGCCTATGTTCAGGATTGGGGTGTCCGTAACAAGCTAAAATTTGCTCCACAGAAAACAAAAGCTATGACTTTTACAAACAAATTAAAATACGACACACCAAGACTGAGCATGGGCGGTGTCAGCGTTGAGATGGCCTCGGAGATTAAGATCCTAGCATTGACTATCGACAATAAGCTAACTTTCAACTCGCACATACGTGCGACATGTGCGAAAGTTTTAAGATTTTACGGGCAATTGTCACGGGCTGCAAAAGTCACCTGGGGTCTTAATCCTGGGGTCATCCGGATTATGTATACAGCGGTGCTGGAGCCAGTAGTCCTGTACGCAGCGAGCGTCTGGGCGCCAGCGGCTGCAAAGGCGGGCGTGCGTAAGCAACTCAACACGATCCAACGCGGGTTCGCACAAAAAATGTGTAAGGCATATAAGACCGTCTCCCTTAACTCCGTAATAGTGCTGTCTGGTCTGCTCCCACTTGATCTTCGTATAAAGGAGGTGGCTTCTTTATACGAGGCCAAGAGGGGGGTAGCCCAGACAGTGTTTGAGGACAGGGAGATGGAAATGCGAGTTGCTTACGCGAGCACACCTCATCCGGCCTCACGGATCGAGCTACAGTTTACCTGCCTGACAGACCAGGAGCAGGTGGATGCGCAACGCCATCAGGCGGTGCGCATCTTCACAGACGGCAGCTTAATCGAAGGCCAGATCGGAGCGTCATTATCCTTTTGGGATAATGATGCCGAGACCAAAAGCCGAAGGATTAAGCTGGCGCCTTACTGCACGGTCTACCAGGCGGAGATGCTGGCGATCCGGGAGGCTACGGTTTCAGTCCGCAGACGCCCAGAAAGAAGTTTTGGCATATACAGTGACTCCAGATCGGCATTGCAGGCGCTGTGCAACTGGAGCTCCGTAAATCCACTAGCAGCGGAATCACGGGGGAACATCGCAGCGGCGACAGCAGAGGGGAAAGCTGTTGACCTCTATTGGGTAAAGGCCCACGTCGACATACGAGAAAATGAGCGGGCGGACGAGTTGGCGAAAGTGGCTGCGCTTTCTTTGAAGGTGAAGCCACTTTATGACAAGTGTCCGGTTTCCTTCGTCAAACGCCAGTTCCGAATGGGAACGGTTGGCGAATGGAACCGGAGATACTGTCAAGAGTCAACTGCGTCCGTTACGAAACTCTTTTTCCCGGATGTCACGAGGGCCCATAAGACAGTTAGGCAGGTCGGCCTCACCGGCCTGCATACCCAGCTATTTACAGGGCACGGGAGATTTTCGGAGTACCTGAACCGGTTCGGGTGTAAAGAAAGTCCCTCGTGCATCTGCGACGATGATGTGATCGAAGACGTGCCACACATCCTGTTTTGGTGCCCTGTACATTCCCGGGAGAGGCATGACTTAGAATCTGAAACAAAAATGAAAATTAGCTATAACAACATGTCGGAATTAATGTCAAAAAAAAAAAAAAAAAGCACATAGACGAGTTTATAGCATATTGTTTAAAAGTAGTTAAAAAAAAGTAATAAATAGAAATAAAACACTAGATAGATAAGTTTACATTATAATTATATAAATTAGTATATAAGCAATAATGTAGAAACATAAAAGATAAAAAATCACAAAAAACAAAAAAAAAAAAAAAAAAAAAAAAAAAATTAGTAGTAATAGTAGTATAATAAAAGTAGAAGAGAGAGTATAATATAAAAGAGTAAAATAAGATAGTAAGACAGAACTGTAATAGAGTTAAGGACCTTATAATTGTTAATTGAAATAAATAAAGAAGGAAAAAAGGAACAAATGCATAAAAGAGAGAATGCATAAACAAAAAAGATAAAAGAATATATATAAATAAAAAAAAAGAGATAAAAAATAAAAATAAAGATACACAAAGCTGGACAATCTTGTTCGTCTGGCAGAGGAGGAGATATAAAACAAAAAAAAAACCCAACCCAACCCAGTTACTCTGGGAGGGGACTTAATACGGCTCCGATATTACGGCCAGGCCAACCTCCCACTCCGCCATGGACTGCAGGAGCAAATCCTGGGCCCCGGCGGAGTGGTTGACGTTCCCTTGCAGAAGTCTAATATGTCGTCCGGGCATATCAATGGGACATATTAGACTCCTCCTGACGTCTTCTTACCCCGACGTTCGCTGGGGGGACAAACTTGCCGCGGACGTGTGGAGGGAGGCAGCCCCTCGATAGCGTCACCTGGTTTGCGTCGAGATACGACTCGGCGCAAACCACGCAATGAGCATTCGGCTCAGAACATTGAGCGACCCTGTGTCCGCTTCTGCCGCAGCGGAAACACAGGGCCGACCTATCTACACACCCGTCCGGGCACATCACTGTGATATGGCCCGTGTAGAGGCACCGCATACAGCGTATGGGCCGCCTCTCACGGGCCGACACCTCCGCTGAGCTGAAGCCCACGCAGATGTGCTTCAGCTCAGTAAGTTGCTTAGCGACCGGGTTGGGGCACTGGACATAGGCAGCGCCCATCCCCCCCGGCCCCACACCGATACCGCCAGATCTCACGTGCTCGCGAGGGCAGCCCCCTGCGCGAGCGATGGCCTCTTCCAGAATCCAGGGCGTGACCGAGTCGTCTAGTCTGGTGACGCGGATATCTCCTTTTTTTTTTTTTCACCGGCCTGGCGACCTCGGCCACGCCAACCAACACACCACTGAGGGCCGCAGCCAGCCGGTCGGCCTTTTCGATGCCCTCCGGTCCTGGCGGCAGCGTCAGGAGCCGGGCATCGCTGGCCGTCCGGGTGATCTTGAGGCCCTCTCTGAGGCCCATCGCTTGCAGGTCCACCACCGACGCAGCCTGCTCGAACATCTGGCGGTAAGTCACCCCGTTCTTCACAGCTTCAGGCAGCAGCGTCACCATGACCGCCGCTGCCTTTGCCTCCACTAACGGAGCCGGCCTCCTTCGAGGGGGTCTCCTGGCCGGCTCGTTTCTCCACTGAAGAGCAGAGGCTAGGGGCGCAAAGGTTGGGGCGGGGTATCTCCCCGCTCTTGCCTCGCGCGTCTTTCTCCCTTTGCCCCTTCTACCGCCTCCCACCACCGTCCATTCACCCTGGTCCTCCTGGGCATGGGTGGGGGCAGTGTAGGGAGTCGACCACATGGGGAGGGGGGGTGGAGCCACCCCTTGTCTTCTGGGGGCCCTTTGAACTCCAGAGGGTCCCGGTTTCGATGTTGGGCGCGGAGGGCCCACCACTTTTGCATATGACGGCGCGCAGACCACCGCCGTCGGTATTGGCTCTACCTCCATCGCCAAGGACTCCGCCAGGTCGTCGGAGTCCCTGGGAGGAGGAGCCATGGTAGGTTTGGCACCCGAAGTCCCGGGTGCCGCCTTGGACCTCTTGTCCGAGGCGAGGGGTGGACGTATGATCGGGGGGCAGCCGATCCTCGAGGCGTCGACGAACTCTCCCATCGACATAATGAGGGAGCGTTTAAACTCCTCCACGTCGAATGAGAGAGATTCAGTGTTGGGTCTCCCCCCCTCATTCTGAGGCATAGGCCCTCCGTCGCTGGCCACGGCGTTCTTGGCCGCAGCTTCCCTGGCCGCGGCCTCCTTGGTCGCGGCTTTATCTTTGGCCCTGGCCTCCTTGGCCGCGGCCTTGTCCTTTGCCGCAGCCTCCTTGGCTGCGGTCTTCATTTCTTCGAACTCCCTACGGTATGACCGAATCTCGGCCCGTAGGGAGTCCACTTCTCGCTTCAACTTTAAATTGTCGAGGCTCAATTTCCTCGTTTCGGCGTCGACGGTCCTCCTGGAGAGACACTCCGTCACCTCCATGAGAGCCGCCGCCGCCTCTTTCAATTTCTTGATATAACCCCCCTTGAGGTTTCTCGAGGTCTGGGCCACGTTGTAAACGGCTGCGACGTTGGAGCCGGCCATGGTGCGGAATTCCTCCGCATCCAATAGGTCGACGTCCGTCTGCCTCGGGTCCGTCTCGGGGGGTACATCCACCCCTTCTTCAGGCGCAGAGGCCTTCGTCTTCTTCGACAGGTTCTGGCGGAGGTCGCTGACAAAGGCCTCTGCCTGAGCCTCGACTTCCGCGGTTTCCTCGCGGGACAGCGTCGTTCCCGCGCTGTACCCTCGGTGGCGGGCACCCAGGAGCACCTTGGCGCGCCGGGTCCCTGGCTTCTGAGTGTCCTCCTGGGTCACCACTTTTCTGCCCAACTCATCTGAGTCGGAGCCAGCATCCTCCCCGCGGGAGCGTGCGTTAGTCCATTTCCGGATCTCGCACACTCCCGGGGTGCGACTCTGCACCGAGTCGGCCATTAAGGGGGGTCCCCCCCATGGGGGTGGGGTGGGGAGGTTTAACCACGAGCAACAAGTCCAGAAACACAGGCAGAATCACTAACCAGTAAGAAAAGCAAAGTCAACAATCAAAGAAGAAATCCAACAAAAAAAAACAGACAAATCCGGGTCAACAAGTAGGCAAGAATCTCAGGAATCCGATAAACTAGCCAAGTCGTCAACAGTGAACATCAAAAACACCATCACAGAATACTTTCTAAAAACTTTTAAATGAAAATGTTGTTCCTTATAAAAAAAAAAAAAAAATCCAACCAAGCCCGATACTCACTTTGGCTGGCAGTTTGTACTTTGGCTAATTTGCAAATCATAACGTGTCCTCCTTTCTGAGTAGCGACATCTGTTGACGCCGGCCAAAGCCGGTTTGTATTATAATAATATAATATCATGGTTATAACCACATATAACCATAATATGTGGTTATTATATTATTATAATACAAAGCAGCTACCACATGATAACCACATATATTACATATATCAATAATAATCATAAGATTATTATTGATATATGTGGTGATGCTAATAACTATCATAATAATGGAACCGTAGGGGGGTGGGGGGGAGGCTTTGTGGCGACTCTTTAGGTGAGCGACCGGACTTAGAGGCTTTATTTACTATTTTATTGATATGAACGTCAAATGTCAGCTTGCTATCGTGGTACACACCTGGATCACGATTTCGCTAGTCTTCGGCAGCACCTGACCCGATAGGGTATAATGGGTTAAGATGACATTCTCTTTTCGCGTGAACGTCACGAGGGAGCATTTGAGGGGATCAAGATCGAGTTGGTTAATGGCACAGTAATGTTCCAGGCGTATTAAGTCTTGCTGAAGAGCATGCATATCGCCCACTGAAGATATGGTTGTAAAATATTTCCATGTCGTCTGCGAGACACAATAATTTGGATGTTCGCAAACAGTGTTCAATATAGCTGACGTAAAAAAAAAAAAAAAAAAACAAAGGTCCAAGCAAAGAGCTCTGCGGGCCGCCGCTCGAGGTCTTCACCCAACTCGATATGTAATTATTTAATGCGACAGCTTGCGATCTGTTGTCTATGTAAGATGAAAACCATCTTAGCAGATCTCCTCAAATACCGATGTTTTTAACCGTACAAAGAATATTGTGGTTAATTCGATCAAATGCCTTGCTATAGTTGGTGTAGATGACATCAGTTTGGCTCCCCTGTCCATATTTATAGTTATATAGTCATTAAGTAGTATTAGATTCGCAACAGTGGACTACCTTTAAAAAAAAAGAAAAAAAAAACCGTGTTGCTAAGGACTCAAAGCGTTAAATAACAAACGATAAACTTATTTGTAAATAATTCTTTCAAAGACTTTAGCCCCGATGCAGAGCTTGGATATTGGTCTGTAATTATTATAACGGGGGTTATAAATGCAGATTTCCACAGCTCTGGCACTATTCCAGAGGATATCAACTTTTTAAATAGAAGAGACAGTGGCAAAGGTATAAATGACGCACACTTTATAAGAAATCCGAGTGAAATATTGTCAGGACCAGCCGATTTACTAACATCTATTTTAAGTAATAAAGTCTTTACTTCGGCGGGGTTTATAAAATTTGTATTAATATAACTGTAGGGTTGGAGATATTCATATATGTATTATGATTAAGGGGATCACTACGATTATTATTTGAACACTTAAGAAAAGTTGATTGAAAGTAAGAAGAAAATGTATTACAGATGGATTCACCACAGTTAATATATTTTCCATCGTATTTTAACGAGCTAGCTATTGCATTTGACTTAGAACGATTTTTTTACAAAAGCCCAAAAGTTTTTAGGATTAGTTGCAATTAATTTTTCGGTTAAGCTTAAGTAGTTGTGGTAACACTCAGTTCTAAGATTTTCACTCGTTCACGCAAAGCTCTGAAAGATAGTTCGTCACATTTATTACGTATGTTTTGTATTTTCTTAAAAATTTATGTTTTTCCTTAATTACCCTTTTAAGTGAATTGCTGTACCACATTGGATAACATTTATTGTTGACAGACTTGTTATGTGTGGTAACCCTATGGTTTTCGTCACATATGAGGCAAACCTGTTGCTTCTCACACAACAACTTAACAAATTCAAAGAAAACACCTCATTCAAGCCACCTGTGGGTGACTCTTGCATGCGCGTGAGAAAGTGCTGAGTGGAGAGTTTCCTGGGAAGCCTCGGAGCCACCCTGCGGACCGATGGACGGCACAGACTGGCTCCAATCGCGGTAGCATGTGGTCGTAACTGATCATCGTGATCATTCATTATAACTTATTATTGTAAATATTAATTTAATTAAAGTTTAATAATTATATTTAGTTTTTTAAAACTTCCTCCGACGGCCATCTCACATAACTCTGACTTAGTCGGCACATGTTTGATTTGAGTACCATAAACAAATTTATTAAAAAAAAAATGTGTAGTTGAATTGAGAAAGACAAACCTTTATTTTGTTGACATAAATAAATAACGCAAATATATAAGTGTATAAGTTGACTAGTATTGATTTTATGTAATTGTATACTTAACCAAATAAATATAATGCGAAATAAACAAAACAGTTCCGACACGCTCGCATGCGGCGCTTCACGGCGCTTGCGACTTGCGCGCGAATCAGCTATAAACGAAGCGTCACGGAAATCCCCGAAACAGTGATCGGCTTGGCCGACTAGTCGGCCTCTTTGCAACCGACTAATCGGCTAGTCGGCTAGTCGATCAAAGTCATGATCGGCACATCTCTAGTCGCGACACCTCGAACCTAACTCTGGGGGATCCACGACGGGATCGCAGCGTCGCATATCCGGGCCGTGTGTTTGAACAGGGCTTGAGCCAGGCTCCTCCCGCACCCTTCATCCTACCACCCTGTGAGCAGCCGCACGCGAGACGAATGACCGATCTATCGCACGTTCGCACGCAGGTCTGGAGCGATCCCGGGTTCAAAACTGAAAAGCCGTATTAGTGTTTCATTTATTTGCCAATAGTGCCAAGTGGGAGACAAATACAAATGCAGCGCAAGAGAGTTCCGAGGACGGGCGAGGAGTCGAACGGGAGGCGGGGGGCTGCAACTCGTCGGCCGCGGCCAGCTGCGCCAGCGGGGGCGTCCGCGCCGGGGAGCGAGCGGGCAGCGCGCGGCGTGCGGCTGGAGTGCGCGTCGGCGCGCCGGCGACCGAGGCCTCCTCGCCGCCGTACTCGGCCCCGTTGTCGCCGTACTCTCCCGCCTGCAACCAACGGCCTCCATCAGCCCTTCACCTCAGACGCGTGCTCGGCCAGCCGCTGCTACGACGGAGGCGCCTCTTGATACGTTCACCTTAAAGTCGGGACGATTCGGCTCAAACTCCAACGAAGTCTGGACGAGCGAGGCGGCCGGCGGCGTCTCGCCGGACCCTGTGCGCGTCAGTGTTCGTGTCTTCGTGGATTCCATTGTGCTCTCCTTCGAAACTGTCGCCATAAATACAGTGTTAATGATATTAGAAAATCGTTGGATAATGATAGACTGGTGTTCTCGTATTCACCTGAGGTCGGCTTCTGAACCGACGGCGGCGTGCGGTGAGGCGTCGGGCCTCGGCCGCGGGCAGGGGCGCCGGAGGGCGTCGCGGCGCCCGCTGTGGTGGCGCCCGCCTGCACTCCCGCCCTCCTCCCCTGCGCCAGCTGCTTTTCGGCACACTGTTGGGCGCACTCGCCGTCGCTTTCACCATAATAAACAATTTAATAACAATTCAAAACGATAAATCGGCACATTATCTGCAGTCTCGGTTAGTACCTATACTGCAATATTATATATGAACTTAGTGACAGTGAACCGGTGCAGCACTTTATATCCGTGCAGGAATGGAGAAAGAATACAATTTCCTGCGTTGGGGCGGCCTGTCGTAAGAGGCGACAAAACTACCCACAGCCAGGTGGTAGGGCATTTGCCCGTCTGGGTGGCTACCACCCCTGGTCTAGAGTATGCCGCCATAAGTTGTGTTCCGGCATTAGTGACCAGATTCCAGTCTCCCTTAAGAGAGTAGCAGCGCATTTGAAGCACCTTTGGTGTTGCAAATGTCCATAGGCGATGGTAACCACTTTCCATCCAGTGGATCGTCTGCTTGTCTGCTAAACTCCAGCAATTAAAAAAAATAAGAAATTGTAACCGATAGTTTAATGAAAGTTCGGGATCGCGTGGGAGCAAAGTAATACCTTCCACACAGTCGCAGCGTGTGCGCGCAGTGCAGGAACCGGCGCCAGCGGGGCAGGGCCTGCGCCACGTGCGTGTCGCCGCAGCGATGAGCATCGCGTACCGCGCCCGCCGAGCGGCTCAGCACGCCGCACAGCTTGCCCCCGCACACGACGCCCGCGCCCCAGTCGCCCTGCGACACGAGACAAGCGTCAAGGTGGCACAGGGGCGACCGTCCGCTTCCCCCGTCCCGGGCGTACTAACCGCGCACAGCGTGGCTCCCGCGAGGCACAGCGCCGACGGCCGCAGCGAGGGCCACCGCGGTGCGCGCGCCGCGCACTGCTCGCCCTCCACCAGCGCCATGTCGACGATTCGCAACGCCGCGCCGGCGTCGCGCCGTGGTGCCGCGTGCACCGCGTGGCACGCGCTCTGCGGCGCGCATTCGTCGTCGCGTGTCGCCATCAGAATGGGCCTCGCGCGCGCCTCCTCGCCGAACGGCGCCTCCAACTCGAGCACGGCGAGGTCATCAGCGGCGCCACGCCACGGGTCCCCGGCGCCATCGTCCGGGTTGTCGTCGGGCATCGCCGCCGCCTCACTCGAGGGGACGAAGGCAACGCGCGCAACGCGACGCACCCGGCGCGAGGCGTGCGCGGGCCGCACCCACAGCTCGAGCGCGGGGCGCGTGCCGCGGCCGCGCGCGCACCACGCCGACGTGAGCGCGGTGCGTAGCGACACCAGCGAGCCGAGGCATCGCCACCCGTCGCCGTGCTCGACCAGTATCTGCCGATGCGGCACCGCTACGTTACATTCTCGCCTGCGCTCCGCGTACTGCGGATGAGCACTGGGGGATCGTGTCGTTTACTAACCGTGAACGGGGCGTAGTCGCCGTCGTTGTCTGTGTCCTCCTCGGCCGGCCGCTGGCGTCGGTCGCCCTGGACCAGCAGCAGTGCCGCCGCCGCCGCGAGCGCGATCGCGCCCCTCATCGCCTCCGAGCATCGGCCGCGCGCGTCGCTCCCGTCAGCCGCCTGCCTCTCGGCCGATGTCGATGTCAACGCACACGTCATTCGCTATTCGTCTGCTCTGAGTAAATCGCCTTCTTCAATATCAAAGAGGTTGCAATGATTATTTATGTTACGGGGAACAAAGAAGGATACCTTCAACCTCAGTCAGTGGAACTAATTTCTATTATTTTAAATTACATTTATGTGCGTGTTATGTGAGATTGGGAAACCTACGAGGGTGAATCAAAATGTTCTTGGAATCAATATTAAAAAAAAAAATGAAATTTCCGAATCTTCCAGACTACTCTTTTGGATTCGTCAAAGATTTCTGCAAGGAAAATGTCAACTCTATAGGTAGTTTAAGTTTTTCAGAAGTGTTTTCCATTTCTTCGGCTAATAAAGCGTTCAATGCTTTTCACGATTTGATTTGATTTATTTCTTTCACTTTGCTTTCCTACTATTAAAATAAAAACTGTTTACAAGTTGTAGCGGTACCGAGATCGCAGTGTGGGTTCATTTTTAAGTTAATTTTTTTTATTTTGTTATAATGTTTGTTTATTGTTTATTTCTTATAGTTTAAAATGTTAATGTTGTTTTGAGGGAATGATTTATTGAATTAATAAATAAAATAAAGGTTTTCTGTATTATATGTATTATTGTGAATGACTTTTCCTAATGTGACAGATAACATATTTCAATTATTCGAATTTAAACTAAAATAAAATAAAACCTTTTTTGTCGTGAACAATGTTGAATGCACCCGAGAGTGGTGCTGGTCGGAAGTGCACTGAACATTTGTTCATTTTCACCGTGTTCGGTTCGATATAGATACGCACTTGCTACAAGTTATGTAAGATATATCATAAAGACATCAAACCGAACACAAGTAAATCTAAAAGATATACTAAAGGTTTTAAAATTAAAATTCAAATCTACTTCTTTGGCAACTTATCACCTTATAAATTTAAACAATAAAACTGCCTGCTGTGCTCTATTTCTTGATCTCAGTAAAGCCTTCGATTTTGTTGATCATGCCATTCTGCTCCAAAAATTAAATAAATATGGTGTTAGAGGTCCAGCTCTTAATTTATTGACTAATTATTTGAGTAATTGCCAACAAATAACTAGAGTTACTAAACTTGATAAAGATTCGAACTGTATTACAAACTAGGATTCTACACAAAAAAAATTACTCTCTGTGGCGTACCTCAAGGAAGCATATTGGGCCCTTTTTTTCATTTCTGTTATATGTAAACGACCTGCCTCTCGCCACAAAACATAACAGTATTCTATTTGCAGACGATACAACAATAGTTATAAAATTGTCTACTATCTATGACTACGAAAATGATGTTATGACATGTTTATCTGATATTATTAATTGGCTCAACTCTAATAAACTAATGATCAATTTATCCAAAATAAAAATTATTCAATTTAGAACAAAAGGAAGTAAATTAAATCATCTAAATATTAATCATAATAATATAAACATAGAACAGGTTAATTGTACAAAATTCCTGGGAGTCCAAATTGACGCTCATTTATCATGGAAACAACATATTGACATGATTTGTAGTAAAATCAATAGGTTTGTTTTCGCTATTTAAAAAATTAGAATGTGTACATCCTTACGAACGGTGTTAATGGTCTATCACGCTCATGTTTGCTCATTAATCCGTAATTTCCCCCGATATTGCAAGAGATTTTATAGCCCAAAAGAAATGCCTTCGTGCCATATTTGGAATGAAATGGTCAGAATCGTGCAAACCGGTTTTTAAATCTCACAATCTCCTTACTGTGGCTAGTATCTATCTATATACTTGAAATCGCTAAGTTTATCCAATTCAACGGGTCTTTGTTTGAAGAATTTAACAATGTTAACGCGAGACTTGTGACGCAAGTAAAATTAAACATGCCTGTGCCTTCTCTGGATCTCTTCAGAAGGAACTGTATTTACATGGCTCCTCTTATTTATAACTCTTCGCCAACTAATATTATAAACGTATCCTCAAGAACATTCACTGTAGTCTTAAAAAAGTGGCTGATTACGGAGTGTTTCTATACTGTAGATGAATTCTTAAGAAAAGTGCTTGTCGTTATTGTCTATATGGAAAATCTTAGTGATCTATTTGTTATTTTTTTTTCTTGGCATTAATTGCTTATATAATACCAAAAATTGTCATTCTAGTTAGAATAGATAATAAGATTATTTACGTAAATTATAATTTTTATTTTATTATATCTCTAGTAAATTTTGTACACCACTATGTGATAGAATGTACTGTGCATCTACAATGGTATAACACCTGTATAAACTACATTCTTGCAAATGAAGATATTGATTGATTGATTGATTGATAGTTTCCACGACATTTTTCTTTAATCGCTTCTCACACTTTCGTAATTAAATTTGCATAACAGGGTCCAGTAATCGTCTAGCCTTTTGGCAGGTAATAAAAGAAAGAATTCCTTCACTATCCCATAACACCGAGGCCGTAACTTTGCCAGCGGTAGAAGCAACTCGAAATTTCTTAATGGACAGAGAAGATGGTCGATTCCAAGACGCGCTTTGTCTCTTAGTTTCAGGATGGAAATGGTGGACCCTCGTTGCATCCATGGTGACAAGGCGACGGCGCAATTATCCGAATCACGCTGTACGTTTCGAGATTTCCAAAAGTCGCTTTTTGTTTTCGTCGGTTACCATTCGTGGAAGCCCACCTCGCCGACACTTTTTTGGACCATAGTGAATCAATTAAAATGAAAGAAAGAATTTATACATACATTGCTATGGTTAAATTCGATATGTTGTACGTCGCATTTCCTACGAACGCTACCAAACGATAAATTCAAATTCAATTTTTTTAATTTAAAATAACTTCCACTGGAGAACACTTTTTGAAGGTTTTGAATACACGTAAGCCAAAATTTAATATCTATCGCTGTTCAAAGGAGAAGAAGCGGCAACAAACTACCCAGCAACACGTCTAGCTAAAACATATTTTTATTCATCATAATTATCTGTATATTATCTCAGCCTCTTTTTTTAAATACATATAGAAGTTTTATCACAATTACTTTTCAAAGAATGAAAGGAGTTGTAACAAAAAAAAAATTCTCACCGTCGCAATAATGACCGACTAAGAGTTCATGCTGCGATAAATCTCCATAGATCCCTTACATGTTATGCAAAATACAAACGTTATACAGAAGATAGTAGAAAAGGCTGCAGCGAGCAGCTATGTAAATGCAGTTTTGTCATTTCTATATTCCCCTTTCTAAGAAAGGTGCTTTTCAATTTAGCTTTAAATTTACTGAAGGGCAGATCTAACATTTCGTTGGGGATTTTATTGAAGAAGCATAGAGCAGCCCCAAGAAAGAAGACAGTATTATTTATAATCTGGCTTTTGTAAGATGGCAGTATCAGTCTATTATTAAAAATATATTGGCAGGCGACCGTCATAACTCCGATTTCCTTAAAGCGTTCTTTGAGAGACTCCCGAGGGCCGAGCTTGTAAATGGACCTTATGGCTCTTTATTATAAAACAAATATAGTTTCAAGTCAATAGTGTTGCCCCAAAGTAAAATGTCATAGGACATGATACTATGAAAGTAACTAAAATAAACTCACCTAGTGGTGAGTGAAGTGAAGTGAAGTCAACTTCATCAGTGAAGTGCCGAACTCGCAGCAGACCCAAGTTTACCGGAGAGGCTAGATGTATGGTATCTTTAGGATCTCATGTTTCATAGTCGTTCTTTTGTCTTCTAAAATTAGATTCTTAACCTTTTTGACATTTTGTTCCGTAACGGAGGTTGAAGGCGACTCAGAACGCGGGTCATCTTCGTCATCTTCCTGATTCAGGGTACGAAATTCTAAAATTAGCCAAATATCTATAAAGTTATTAAATATAACAATATATCTTAAATTTTGTTTTATAAAAACGAGTTCAAGACGTCGTGCATGATGATACTATTTGTTGGCGGTTTGCCACAACGATATCGCTTAGGCTGTTAGCTTAGTGGGGTTCATTTGCCCCGCAGCCGGGCCGCGGGTCCCGCTCTGGTGCGCAAGAGCACGCGTTAATACCTACAGGTTACATTGTACTATTTCCCCGGAAGATTCACTTCATTTTATATCGGAAAGTAGCTCATCTTCCGGGATTAAAAGTATATATTGTGGCCATTTTCGGTATTAAAACTACATTTAAACAAAATTACAGCAAAGTCGTTTTTTCCGTGAAAGCTAACAGATAGACAGATCGAGTTACTATCGTATTTTTTATAGATGACTAGCTGCGCCCCGCGGTCTCACCTGCGTGGTGATGGAAAAGCGTTATATTTTGGATAATTAACACTACATCTTTTTAAATTATAGCATATGTATTATTCTGGTGTATAAGCTATATTATTGTAAAGTTTCACCAAAATCCATTCAGTAGTTTTTGCGTGAAAGAGTAACAAACATACATCCTTACAAACTTTCGCGTTTATAATATTAGTAGGATGATTTTTTATATGTATAAACTTGAGAAATGATTGGTCTCCCATACAAACTTTCATCCCCTATTTCAACCCGTTCTAGTTTTATTTATTTATCCCCAACTACCTATCCGTAAACTACACAAATGACCAAAATGTCCAAAATGATGATGAGCGAAAGTTCTAAAATAGATGGTTCGGGAAAAGACAGAGATTGATAGATGTTTAGAAAGGGATGGAACGAAAAGAAGGTCGAAATTATGTTTTCCAGAAGATTCCTCGGGGTTGTATGCCCGGAAGAATCTTCTTCTGGTTATAAGCAGCGTAAGGCGCGCCTTCGGGGAGTTCAGTTCAAGACAGCGAAGCGACAAGTGCGCTACGAAACAGTTGGAAAAGAAGTTTAATGGAAGGCGGTGGCGAGTTTAGTGGTGAATTTAGTGAAAAGTTGAGTAGGCAGGCCAGTGAAGGAGGAGCGTAGCGTAAGAAGGGAGCTACGCGCGGAGCAGCAGGAGGTGGTCTACGCAACATCGGCGACGGTATTTTGAGTGAGACATCTTATCGTCGGGACAGTGCGTCGTTAGTTGTGCGTGGAGGGGCAATGCTGCGGTTAATAAAAGCGTTTAGTTAAAAAATTGGTGTTTCCTTCCAACCCTAAGTGCGTACCCCCGCTCGCACGTAACAATATATACTAAATTTCAGCTAAATCTGTCCCATAGTTTTTACGTGAAACGGAACAGACAGACAGAGTTACTTTCGTGTTTGTAATATTAATATGGATTATATTAGGTTGGGGAAAAAGTTTCTTCGCATTTTATATAAAAATTCAAAAGGTTTTTTATAAATTTTATTTACATTTGACTAAAGTATGTAGGTGCCATTTTGTTGGGAAACTTTTTGCCATCTTGTAGGTAGGGACGTGATCCCATTGCTATAAAAAATTTGGGGCTTCTGATCAAAAAACTGCGACAAGTGGTTTTGGCAGTCCTCTCGTGATGTTAACCTGACACTGCCTAAGGAATTCGGCAGAGACCGAGACAGGTCAGGACTATACGGCGGATGCATTGACACCTCCCAGCCAAACTCTCGTAATTTTTGCTGCGTGGCTAAAGATGTGTGAGGTCTAGCGTTATCATGGTGAGAAACCACACCCCTTCTGTTGATTAATTCCGGCCGCTTTCTTTCAACTTTTTACTTTAATCTCATCAGTAGTTCGCAGTATAGTTCAGAATCGATGGTCCTGCCTGGCGGTAACAGCTCATAATGAATAATGCCCTTCCAATCCCACCATACACACAGCATCACCTTGTTGCGAGTTAACCCGGGTTTCGCCACAGTCTGTAAAGCCTGACCGGCCTTTGACCACGATCTTTTTCGCACGTTCTTGTCGTACGTGATCTCCATTTCCCATCACCAGTTATCAGCTTCTTCAAAAATGGTTCGGTTTCATTACGTCGTAATAAAGAATCACAAATGAGTACACGGTTCATTAGGTTTCATTCAGTGAGCTCATGAGGCACCCAAATATGCAGTTTTTTTGTGCACCCAGCTTTTTTCAAATGCGCTAAAACCGTTTTGTGGTCAATTCCCAGTTCTCCAGCTACATCGTAACTACAAATATGCCGATCTTGCTCCACTTTTTCAAAAATGGCATCAATTTTGTCCGTAACAGGGCGACCAGAGCGACGTGCATCTTTGATATCAAAATTTCCGGACTGAAAACGCTTAAACCAGATTTGCGCTACTCTCACAGATACTGCATTAGGTCCATAAACATCACAATTTTTTTCGCGGCTTGTGTTGCATTTTTACATTTTTTGTAGTAAAATTTTAAAATGTATCGAGTTTCTTCATTAGATTCACTGAAAGTCACATTTTCCTAATTTGAATTTGGAATTGTCTTGTTTAAAATTAAAACTTTTAATGATACCAAAACCAGCCATATACGAATGGTATATATAGCCAAAGAGATCTTATTACAAGTTCATACATACTATATGCGAAAAGACTTTTTCCCCAACCTATTATATAAACCCAGTTGCGCAACTCGCGATTCAATTCTGATTTCTATGCATACGAGGGCACAATTCGCTTTTCTCCAGCTATACGAGACTCGTATAGATTAGATGGAGACGAAAGCGCGAAAATTTGAACCATTGTGTTTCTATTTTATCTTATGCAAATTCTAATTGCATAAGATACTTGGTATATTCGATTTTTTATTGATTACTTATTAGATTTTTTTTGATCTTGTATATAAAGTAAATAAAAACAGGGATATGGTTTATAATTATTTATTACTACCATAACTCACATAAGCACAACATTTAAATTATTAAAATCTTTAATATACAATATAAACTTATAAATAAATTACAAACTATTTTAAAAACTATATGTATTATTAGCATATTTTTACTAACGATATACTAAAGGCCGATTTTCAACCATCAGATAAATGATATCGGTCCGGAAAAAAGTGTCATTTTGACGTTTAGGCGTCACGTCAAACATAGAAATTGTTGCATGAAGCGTGGTCTCGAAGTTAAGAAATCCCGGGAAAAGTGTCAGATTCGTCACAGACGCTAATCATTATGTAATAACAAACTAATTCGTGATACAAGTAACAAAGCCAGTCAGCCAATGATTATGTTCATGCTAATTTAGCCGTGTCATTGATTCTCAGAAAAAAGCCAGGATTATTGGAATTTGTTTCCTAACCTAAATGACAGGTCTAGTAGTCTATATATAAGGCGTATGTTACCCTTAAGCTCAAATTACCCTTAATCTCATCCCACGCTGTGCCAAAGCGCAGACGATGCGTTATTATTATTATTATTATTTAACCATTCCTTTGTTGAGGAGAGAATTAAAAATTTCGCCAAATATACTGTATGGATATTTTTTCTATACTTTGCATTGATTTCATGGCTGTTGAAATCTCTTATGCTTTCATAAGAAAAAATATCATTGATACCTGTATTTAAAATATATTTAACCAAAAATTTACTAGATCTAGTGACAATATAATTTAGGTACCTAACTACACTATCCTAAGTTAAGGTTGCCATCATTATAATTGAAATTTCATTTTTGTTATCATAAATTATTGAGACATGACCCAGGTAAATATTTTTTGAGTAAACCAGATCTATTACGTTCAAAAGTAATTCTTATATAATTCATAATAAACATTTTATAAATAGCTGGTTTCAGACGTATTAAATTAAACATTTGTGCCATCTAGTAATTTTAAACGTTAACTAAACTTGATTTTTCGCTGTGCTCACAAGAAGATGACGCCACAGGTACGTGTTAATATTTTTTTAAATTTACTGAAATTGCATCGCTGTTTCTAACGTTTATTAAATAATTTTCGGGTGTTTTAATTACAAACCCTGGCTTTGATACCTTTGGACAACATGAATAACCACAATTGTCTATGCTCCCGCATTTATTATGTGTTACGTGTTTGGAGATGTGATGGGAATAAAACTCGCATGGTTGAGAAAAGTAATATATTTATTGTTCTGTTGGGGGGAGTGGGGTGGTGGTGGTGGGGGTGGGGGTGGTCGGCACGCGCAACTCGTCGGGCAGCGCGTGCAGGCGCAGGTGGCGCTCGAGCAGCAGGTCGGGCAGCGCGGCCGCCTCCGCGGGACAGAGCGCGGCGCCGCGCGCCAGCGCCCACTTGTGGTGCGGGTGCGCCTCCGCGGCGCCCAGCAGCGCGGCGCGCGTGCGCGTGCGCACGTCCCGCGAGCGCGCCTCCGCCTCCAGGCGCGCGCACCACGCGAGCGCCCCGCCGCCCGCGCCCGCCGCCGCCGCGCTCGCCGCCGCCACGCGGTCCGCCTCCTCGGGCGGCCACTGCGCCCGTTCGGCGCGCAGCAGCCGCGGTAGCAGCGCGGCGAGCGCCGCCTCGGGAGAGTCGCGCGCCCCTCGGCGCCCGAGGGCGGCCGCTGCCACGCCCACAGCGGCGCGCCGCCGGCCGCGAGCGCGAGGAACGCGTTCCGCGGGAAGAGCGGCGCGAGCGCGTGCGCGACGCGCGCCTGCCGTTGCGTACGAGCCGCGCGCACCGTCCATGCGCATGCGAGTTGCTCCCAGTAGCTGGCCGCCTCCGCCTGACGAAGGCACATGCGTGAACACTTGCCCCGACTCTGTTTATATTGTATCACAGACATTGAACAAAGTCGGCGGTACGAACGGATGCATGCGCGACGAGGGAGGCGAGGCGCGCGGGGGGCGGCAGGGGCGAGGGGGCGGCGGCGGGAGACAGTCGCACCAGAGCCGAGGGCCACTCGCCGGCGCCCGGCAGCAGCGCCGCGAGCAGGGGCGGGCGGCGCCGCCACCCTCGTCCTCCGCCTCCGCCTCCGCCTCGAAGCGGCGCTCGAGCTGCGCGCACCGGCGCCGACACTCGTCGAGCGCGGCACGCATCAGCTCCTCGGGCGGCGGTGCCTCCAGCTGGGCGTCGGGCGGCAGCGGGCGGCCGAGTGCGGCGCACGCGGTCGCCCACTGGCCCCACGGCCCCTGCGCCCGCTCCGACTCCCCGACGATCCTGGCGACGTGGAGGCGGTGGGGCGGCGGGCACCGGGCGTCGGCGAGGGCGGAGCGCAGCGCGCGCGCCGCCCGCCGCCGCGCGCCCTCTCGGCGCCCCCTCCGGCGGCGAGCTGCACGCGCGCGAACAGCGCGAACGGCAGCGGCGACGCGTCCTCGAAGCGCTTGGCGCGGCGCGCGCGTCGGCTAGCACCCGGCGCGCCTCGTCCTCGTCGGCGACGAGCAGCAGCAGCGCGTGCCACCAGCGCATCCGCCAGCAGAGCAGCGCGGTGCGCCGCTCGCCGTGCGTGCGCTCGCAACACGCGTCCCAGAGCGCGTCCACCCAACGCAGGAACCCGTTCTCGCCGGAGAAGTAGTGCGGGGTCGAGGAAGCGCGCGACGACGCGGGCGGCCAGCGCGGCGCCCCGCAGCGCGCCGGGTGCGCGGCGGACAGGCGGCGCGCGGCCGCCACCAGCGGCAACAGCGCCTCGCCGCCGCCGGGCTCCTCGCCGGAGGGCGCGGCGGCGAGCGCGGTGGCCCCGCAAGCCGGCAGCAGCGGCACCTTGGCCAGGCGCAGCAGCTGCGCGCAGAGCAGCAGCGCCGCGTCGGGGTCGGCCACCGGCAGCAGCAGGTCGGCCACGTCGGCCGGGTGTGGCGCGCGCTGCGGGTCCAATTCGCCCCCGCCCCCGCCCCCTGCGCGGTGCCAGTGCGCCTCGGCGCGCGCCCGCTCCACGCGCGCCCACACCACGTGCATCGGCAGCCCACTATCGATTATCTACAACATATTACATTATTAGAAACAAACAAGTGCCCTCATCCGAGCGGCTCTCCTACATAATCGAGCAATTCCGTGGAGCACTCAGAATATTTTGCGATATTAAAAAAGAAAACTTTTATAGATAAATATTTTTTTAATTAAATCTTTTCAAAGTTTTTAAACCAGTTTTCGAAACATTTATTTCAGTTCGCCGAAGACACCTCGTTTACATCTTGCTGGAACGCTGGCAGCGCATCTTCCGGCGGCGAAAATTGTATCCCTTTGAGCTGATTTATTTTCGGAAAAAAAAGAAGTCACACGGTGCTAGGTCAGGGTGACCGGCGGGCTGTCCAGGAAGTTTTGACCGCGGTATGGGCGGGCGCGTTGTCGTGGTGGAGCAGTAGCCCGCGGAGCCCTGTTTGGTCGCTTGTTGCTCACAACAGAGAAAACTTCTGCCAAGCATTTGGTAGTGTACCATTCGACGTTAATGCTTCTTTGGTTCCGTAAAGGAATTAAAAACCCGCGATCAAAATCTTCCTCCTAATTCTAGATTGCTTCCCTTTGATAGGTGATGATTCATTTTGACACACCCAAACCGTCGACTGGCACTTCATTTCTGGATCGTAATGTTAAATCTGGGGATCATCACCTGTAATGATGTCGTAAACACGTCGAGACGAGCCTGTTTAAAATTTGTTTATCATATCACGGCACCATTCCACCTAGGCCTGCTTCTGAGCATCGGTGAGGTTATGCAGCATCCAGCGTGAAACTATCCCTCCTCACGTGAAGATGCACATGTAGAATCTCGTGAAGGCTTCCCGGTCCAATCTGCATTACGAACTGAATCTCTTGATACGTACTCGCCTATTGTCTTAGAATTAAATTTTTCACTGCTGGCATGGTTTTCTCCGTAACAGCCGTCAAATGGCGACCACTCCTTTCTTCATCCCCCAAAGTTAGTCGACCGCGCTTGAATTCGTTTTACCAACGATACACGGTTGCCTCAGAAGGGCCTTCATCCATGAATGCCATTTGAAGTCTATCAACAATTCATCCGGCTTCAGGCGACACTTGAAACCGTAAAAAACCATAGCCCGAAAATGTTCCCGGCGCAGATCCTACTTTCAATGAGACACGATAACTGAAATTAGCTCGCAAACAATGTGGAGGGAAATTTTGAAATTGGAACGTATTTATTTTTACTTATAAATAATCATATTGTCAAAATAGATTATAACTGGCCAGTCTCTCATGCATAAAAACCTTTTTCGCAATACTTTCTGAGTAGTGTCTCTATGTACACGGTAATTACCGTAGATACACCGTAATCCGGTCTTTATCTACCGTCAAGGTAATAATGTATTACCGTGTCATATATCACCGTATTAGCGTTATAAATTATGTTGTAACAATTTGATCATGTACTGCGTAAAACAAATCTCAGTCACTTAACCAATATTGTAATAGCAACACTGCTCCTGGTTGCCGAGAATCACAAAGACATGCACCAATATCCAAAAGTTTATCTCCACTCCCACAAAAATAAAACTACCAATAAGCCTTGCCAATCTATTCTAGTCCTTATTTTAATATAGGAAGGAGTGAAATTTGTAAGTGTGAGGAATGAATGACGTAAATTTTCTTAAAATAATAGGTTGGGGAAAAAGTCTTTTCGCATATAGTATGTATGAACTGGTAATAAGATCTCTTTAGCTATACCATTTCTATCTGGCTGGTTTTGGTATCATTAAAAAGTTTTCATTTTAAAGAAGACAATTCCAAATTCAAATTAGGAAAATGTGTGATTTTCATTTATTTTTCTTATTGTTAAAATGAGTGAATCTAATGAAGAAATTCGATACATTTCAAAATTTTACTACACAAAAAGGGAAAAATGCAACACAAGCCGCGAAAAAAAACTGTGATGTTTATGGACCTAATGCAGTATCTGTGAGAGTAGCGCAAATTTGGTTTAAGCGTTTTCAATCCGGAAATTTTGATATCGAAGATGCACGTCGCTCTGGTCGCCCTATTACGGACAAAATTGATGCCATTTTTGAAAAAGTGGAGCAAGATCGGCGTATTAGTAGTTACGATGTAGCCGGAGAACTGGGAATTGACCACAAAATGGTTTTGGCGCATTTGGAAAAAGTTGGGTACACAAAAATGCTCGATATTTGGGTGCCTCATGAGCTCACTTAAAGAAACCTAATGAACCGTGTACTCATTTGTGATTCTTTATTACGACGTAATGAAACTGAACCATTTTTGAAGAAGCTGATAACTGGTGATGAGATGTGGATCACGTACGACAAGAACGTGCGAAAAAGATCGTGGTCAAAGGCCGGTCAGGCTTCACAGTCTGTGGCGAAACCTGGGTTAACTCACAACAAGTTGATGCTGTGTGTATGGTGGGATTGGAAGGGCATTATTCATTATGAGCTGTTACCGCCAGGCAGGACCATCGATTCTGAACTGTACTGCGAACAACTGATGAGATTAAAGCAAAAGTTTAGAGAAAGTGGCGGAATTAATCAACAGAAGGGGTGTGGTTTTCACCATGATAACGCTAGACCTCACACATCTTTAGTCACTCAGCAAAAATTACGAGAGTTTGGCTAGGAGGTGTTAATGCATCCGCCGTATAGTCCTGACCTTGCACCTTCAGATTTTCACCTGTTTCGGTCTTTGCAGAATTCCTTAGCCAGTGTCAGGTTAACATCACGAGAGGACTGCCAAAATCACTTGTCGCAGTTCTTTGATCAGAAGCCCCAAAATTTTTATAGCAATGGAATCACGTCCCTACCTACAAGATGGCAAAAAGTTATCCAACAAAATTGCACCTACATACTTTAGATTTGACTAAAGCATGTAAATAAACTTTATAAAAAAACCTTTTGAATTTTTGTATAAAATGCAAAGAAACTTTTTCCTAAACCTATTATATTTTATATATAGTGTTAATATTTGTGGAGTGCACTAAGGAACTGAATGATTGCAGTGTTGCATTAATATAATGTAATCATGATCCACCTTGTCCTCGGCGGCCTGCAGGCACGCGTCGAGGCGCTCCTGCGGGGGCGGCGGCAGGCGCGCGTCGACGCCGAAGCACACGCTCACCACCAGCTCCATGAGCAGTGTGAGCAGCTCCCAGAGGCCGGCGTCGCGCACCCAGCACCCGTATGCGTACAACAGGTGTGGGTACCCCAGCGGCGAGTGGCGCAGCCGCTGCAGCGCGCGCGCCGCTAGCGCTGCGGCGCCGCTGCCGCCCTCGCCCCCGCCGCGCGCACCAGCCGCACCCACAGCCCCAGTGTCTCCTTCTCGGTGGCGATGTGACGCTGCAGCATGGCGCAATAGTCGGCGCGGGCCATGTGGCGCGCGCGCGCACGCGTAGCACGGTGGCGCGCAGCTGCGCGCGCACCCTCCGCCGTCGCCGCCTCCGCCTCGTCGGCCGCGCGCAGCGTCCCCTCGCCTCCTACCCACCGCTCCTAACATCAAGTATAAGGAATCCCAATATTATATGCTTCCTCTAAATTGAAGGTCAGACGTTGAGGTGGAATTGGCTAGGGCCATACAGATGCATACTTGAAATGCAATATATTGTTGCCACAGCGGCTGGTCTGTGGGGTCATCGGCGAGCGCGCGGCGCAGCGCCTGCGCCCGCGCCGCCACCTCGGCGGCCACCGCGGCCGCGTCCGACGGCACCTCGCTCGAGTAGTAGCGCTTACGTTTGCCCCTCGATATCCGCCTCCCTTTGCTTTTATCCAATCCGAGGACTTTCCATGAGCATGTCAGATCATACCTAAAGCATACATTGTACTAGTCTGCAGTTTGAACTTTCGTAAAGGAAAAAAAGTATAATAACAATTCTCAACTAAAAATAACAATGGCATTAAATGTCCAGCTAAGCCATAAATTTATTATTATTATTTATGACAGTTGGAAGGAGGAGATCAATAAATAACTCCATTGATCTCCTCCTTTCAAGGATACCTAAAGCAATACAGTACTACACTGAAGTCTCTCACTTCAGTATAGTACAACATAGTTTAAGCAAGGCCTATGCAGGCGGCTTCTTGGTGTTCCACAAATTCATCAAAGATGATGGGCATTTTGGTACCCATGTCTAAACAAGATGAATCATATTCATTCATGATTTAAATAAAGTAGGAAGACAGGCCCTAAGGACCGCCAGAAAGAAGTAAAAAATTCTTGCTAAACAGTGAAGTGAATACTGTGGCAGATAACTCACTGAGGTCTCCCAGGATAGTAAAGTGTAGTGACAGGTAGATTGGCGCCATCAAATTTGGTGTCAAGTAGAAGTCTCTGTCGTCGGTGGGGCTGAGCCGCTTGACGGGACGCGGGACCGCGGATGAGTCGGCGTCGTCGTCGTCGTCGTCACTGGCCAGAAGGCGCGCTTCGAGCGCCGGCGACGCTGTGCCCGCACTCGCACTCGATACCACGCCCGTCTCTGCAACGCATCAATGCAATAACATACCCCTTTAGAAGGTCGACTCATGCAAGCTTCAAATTCAGAACTTTTAATCACCTCCGTCGCTTTCAATATCTGGCGCATCTGAAGAGGCGTAAGCGGGGAACAGAGGCATTATTGACGGAATAAGCTAACTAAAATGCATTAATAATAGGTATGTTCAATAACTTGAATTTCCTAGCTATCTAGCCATAGATAATACAATATAAATAAAATATCTAAGTATCTCCTTCTTTTCCTTTTATGTATTTTTCTGTTTGTTAAATTTTCTCATTTTGACAATTTGTTTGTTTTTGACGTTGTAATTGTTTTAATAGATATAATGGCAGGCAAAAGAACTAACTCCATACACCCTTATCTATATATCCTCCTAACGCTCACTTTCCTTAAAAAAGTGCTTTAATGAAATAGTGAATAAAGCCCAGCACCAAATCCAATTTCGTCCAATGAACGCCCAAGGTACCATTCTAAGTACTAGAACTTTAACCATTCCAATTTACCACCTTTTTATAAAGAGATGACTCCGAACGTATGTTCGAGGTTTTTGTTTGTGGTATGACAAGCAACAGTGTCAACAAAAACAAAAGAAATTTGTCTTTTTAGACTTAATATCGAATAAGATCGTCAAGTGTGAAAAAATTTTTTTATTTATTCATGAAATCTTTACGATTTGTGTTGATAATCTTATCAAAAATAGGTGTTTATATACTATATTTGCTGTTTACATCAAAACTTTATATGGATCTGAGATATAGTGATAATTATTTTAATTCTAAATTTAAGACCTTTTAATAGACCTTTGGGTTAATAAGGACTATCATGATTATTTCGAATGTTTTAAATAAATAATAATAAAAAAATGTTTCTATTAATTTTAAAAGATTTTTTTGTTTATGAAGGTTATTAAATTGTTTTTTTTTATTTCTTGAAGGTAGTTGGAAAAAATTGGTGTTGTAAATCTTTGTTGTTTTGTCTAGTGCCTTTGACCGAAAGGCCCACCAAAAGGGTGTAACTTATTTGTGTCCTTTTTTCCTTCTCTTAGTTCACCTGAAACAAGAAAAAAATTCACTCTTGTGAGATGATTGTAAACTACAATTTTTAAAGTTCATAGTCTTGGATTTTCGCCATTTAAACCTAAGTACTTTGGGCGTTCAGTTCTTGAAAGCGTTACAAAATCTTGGCGTTAGGAGGCTATCTACACAATTTTTCCGTTCCCAAAGATCTGGCTAAAAGACCTAGCTGACAAACCATAAACTGCATAAAAATTGTCTGTGCATAACCTCCGCTCTGTCTGACACAAAACAAATTAATTTTAATTTTGTTTTATGACAAAAGCAGTCTACCAGATTGCCGTATTATTTCGCATATCTTTTGGGTTACAGTCAATTTTATACTAAAACATGTCAAAAAGTGCAGCAAAGGGGGGAAAATCAAAATCCAACGAAGAGATATTCTCTGGTTTTCAAACGCTTAGAACGGAACAAAGAAAACAAGCGGCCAAAATATCAGAACTGGAAATGGATCTGAACGAACACAAGTATGAACCGACGAGTCGAGAATTTCGAGTGAGAGGCGACAGTCGAAGCTCAAAAGGTTTCGTTGTATTTCAGAATAGTGATAGAGACGCTGAGAGGCGTGGACGGCGGGCGCAAGTGCTTCCGCATGGTGGGCGGCGTGCTGGTGGAGCGCACCGTGGCGGATGTGCTGCCCGAGCTGCAGAACAACATGGAGCAGCTGCCGCGCGCGCTCGAGGCGCTCGGCCAGCAGCTGGCGCAGAAGGGTCAGGAGATCAACGACTACATCGAGGCGCATGACATCCGCGTGCAGCGCGCCGACCGCCCGTCCGTCGCCGCCGACGCCGTGCCCTCCCAGCCCGCCAAGTCCAACGTGCTTGTGGCCAGCGGCTAACACTGCAGTGATGGCCACATCGCTTTCCTAACAGGTTCCATATTGAATGCTAAATGGGCATTTTGCGGCCAGGTTGCAGAGAGAGGCCGCATGTCACTGTTCCAAAAATGACCACTAAAATTATTTAATATAATATTTATTACAATTGATATGCCTTTTTATTATATTGTAGGACTAGCTGTGCCCAAGACTTCGTCCACATGATTTTATTTTGTGGAACCCTAAGTGACTCCTTATAACATCAGCTAGCTGGGAGTGAAAGTCCCGTCAAAATCAGTCCAGAATTTTAGGGATTAGTTGGAACATCCAGATAGATTCAAAAATTTTTTATTCAGTAAATTGATTATTCAGTATAATTACTATGACCTATGTATACTTTCATATGCATTTAATAAAAAGCAGGGGTGCGGTATAGTTATAGGGCACATTTATTTATTCTAACCTGTATTAAAAAGTTTGGATCTGTTCATAATAAATATATGTGCCCTATAACTAACTATACCCCACCCAAAAGCTGTTATTTTGACAATACAAACACTTCTTCTGAAGTGAGAAGAAGAAACAGACACTGCGATTTTATTCATCTGTATAGATTTTTAAATACATTTAAAACTACAAATCATGGCAATCAATAGCTTTGGAGCAATACAATTTTAGTAGATATTTCAATTGCTACATTCAAAATGATAATTTGTTCGGATTCATGGCAAAATTGACTAATGCATTTTTTAAAGTTGAAATTACTGAAGTTGTCCATTCAACATTTCAAAATCCCGATTAAAGAATTTTATTGGAAAAAATAAAAAAGCCAAATACTTAGATAAAAAATATTTGGTTTATTCTTCCGCGTTCGAAATCTGTCCAGTTTTTATCTACATTTGTTACCTAGACTAGAGTATTAACGTGTTGACGACACCACAAGTGTCAGTTTAATTTTCATACAACGAGATGGCGTCACAGGCGAATTACAATGTGGTATAGTTCGTTGATGTAGACATCATTATTACAGGATATGTTACATAGAATAAATTGTCTGCGTTCTTCTGGGCGTTTTATTTGAAACCCCCTGGCTTTGACACCTTTGAAGAAAATCAAAGACAATATGGAATTTTTTGTAGCATTTACAAAAGATCTACAGCTTGTTTAGAGTTCAAAAATTATCACCATTTATGTAAAAGCACATTTTTCTTAGGATTTTGAATTTGTTCGTTATGCATTACATACAAGTAATCTTAATTAGGTATCTTTTAAACAACAATTTTGCTCTCTACATTGTGTCTCTCTGTTTACTTATACCATGGGAAAAGAATTGCATCTTCACTTAACATGAGGCGTGATAGCAGTCAAACGGGACCTAAAGCTCAGTGGATTTGACTGTCTGCTCCCTTAGTCTTCAGCAATCAGAACGATAACTCTTAAAATGTAAATTTGAATTAATCGCACAATATTATTACTATAGTTGAAATACTCTATGTTCAGTGGTCATGTTAACCACGTGTATGCCAATGTGAGAAATGGCTCATTAGTTGAGCTGAAGGAGTGAACATGCTGTCTCGTCCAAGTGCTCATCAGTATGTGTACGAGATCAAGGGTGCATTCAATGATATAATAAGTACATTAAATAATAAGTTTATTCATAATAATAACATTTATATTTTACAATACACCTTTATAAAAATATAACAATTTAATATGAAAGTATTGGCCACAAGTGAGGGCTCACTTTCAAACTCCTTCCTAGAAACCCAAAGGACTGGGAGTGAGCCCCCGAGTCCTATACAAATTGCTTACCCTAAATAATATACAATTAGCACCATTATCCATATCCATTCCGAAGCGGTTTGATGCAGAGCGAAGCTCCAGCTCCATCCAATCGCAGCGACACGCGACACGCGACAGTGCCCTCTGTCGAGAGCACGGAATCTCAATTCATTCCAATTAAAGCCGTCTTTAATTATTATTGAATTGAGATTCCCTGCTTTTCCATTTCCATTTATTTTCACATTAATATTTCATAACAAACTTTCCATCTTAATGTTTGTCCGTACAATATTAAGATGGAAATTTTGTTATGAAATGTTAATATGGACATTAATTAATACAATAGTATTGCAATTTTAACTACATGCATGTATTTTTAAAATTTGTGTATAATGCATTTTTTCTCAAGTAAACACCGCATTTGGTTTGTTAGCACTAAAATCTATCAAAATAAACGAGAGTAAAATCTGTTTGGTTTGTTTGAGATTTACGTAAAAACTACTGGATCGATTTCGATGCGTTACTGATTGACAGCAAATTTTTAGACTTCTAATTTGCGCTACTTTTTATTCTAGGAATTCCGCGGGAATTTTGCTGGGAATTATTTAAACTGGCCAAAAAATAAAAATGAAATAGCAATGTAATTTTTTAGTGATCGATAGCAAGTTCTATGTAATATTTTTTGTCCAGTTTGTAGTTGCCACTAAAACGATAGCTTATTTTCTTGTATCAAATGCTGCGGCACTTTGTGTCCCGGGAACTCCGTGGGACTTTCAAGTCCAAGGTGAATGAAGTCGTGGGCATATACTAGTGATGTATGATCTGATACATTTGGATGGTATGGTATGGGAATTGAGTGTAATCGAGGATAAGACATTGGATTCATACTTGAAAGGTGCTCCATTAAATGAGTTGCAGTTGTGTCTTCTTGGTGCGCTGATTTTGAAACGGACGTTAGAAGTGCACGAGGTCGGTGGGCGCGTAGGTCTCGGCGACGCGCAGCGGCGACGCGTCAGGCGCGCGCAGCGGCGGCGGCGGCGGCGGCGCGGCGGCGGCGTCGCGGCGGCCGCCCTCCTTGTGCACGACGCGCAGCTGCGTGACGGTGATCTCGCGATCGACCGCCTTGCACATGTCGTAGAGCGCCAGCGCCGCCACCGCGCACCCGACGAGCGCTTCCATCTCGGCGCCGGTGCGCGCCGTGGCGCGCGCCTCGCAGCGCACCGCCACCGCGCCGCCCGCGGCGCATTCGCCACGCGGCAGCCGCACCTCGACGCGCACGCACTCGAGCGGCAGCGGGTGGCACATCGGGATGAGGTCGGCGGTGCGCTTCGCGGCGAGCACGCCCGCCACCTCGGCCACGGTGAGCGCGTCGCCCTTCGGCAGGCGCGCGTCGCGGAGCACGCGCAGCAGCCGCGCGCCCACCAGCACCTCGCACTCGGCGACGGCCGCGCGCCGCGTCGCCTCGCGCTCGCCCACGTCCACCATGCGCGCGCGCCCCTCCGCGTCCAGGTGCGTGAGCGTGCGGTAGCCGCGCGCCCACCGCACTAGCCGCCTATCAGTATCATGGGGCGGTTCTCCATGCGGGCGAGATTCTGCATGCCTAGAAACACAGTCAGAGCGAGACAGAGAGGAAGAGAGCGGGGAGAGGGGCGGGAGAGGGAGGCGGGCACCTGCGTGGGCCGGCTTCTTGTTGCGCAGCGCGAGCCGCACGAGCGCCTCGAGGTCGGCGTCGGCGGCGCCGGCGCGCACGGCGTCGCGCAGCGAGAGCTCGCGCGCGCCGAAGAGGCACGCACCTTGAGGTTGCCGTCGGCCGTGAGCCGCAGCCGGTTGCAGGAGGCGCAGAAGTGGTCCGTCATCGAGGAGATGAAGCCGACGCGGCCGCGGTGGCCGGCCACGCGCCACAGCGCGGCCGTGTCGTGCGGCCGCGCTGTGGCGCGCGCTGCAGCGGCCCGAAGGCCGCGCGCGCCGCCGCCAGCGCCTCCGCGCCCGGCACCAGCTTCGAGTCGTCCACTGGTTGCCCGAGAAAGGCATGAACTCGATGAACCTGCACCAGACCACCGACCACACCACAATACAGACTTTACAGAAGGGTGAACCGCTTCGTTGCGTAACGCGTTACGGCGCCAGTCCGTCTGTCTGTTCCCTTTTCACGGAAAAACTACAATACCGATTTGGCTGAAACTCAATATATATATACCTATTTTCGATGCCGAGGATAAACATAGGATACTTTTATCCCGAAAAATGGGATAGTTTCCGGGATAAAAATATTTTTGTCCCTCTGTTTGTTATGCTTTTACAGAAAGACTTGGACCGATTTGGCTGAAATTCGGTATATATCCTTGTTGATGTAGTTTAGACCTGTTTTTACTTAAACACTTTTATGGGACTTAATGAAATACGTGTTAACTGCATAAGGTGTATTTTAATACTGAGTTGAAACTAACAACGCGACAATTCTAAAAACAGCTAAGTTAACACCAAACAATCCCTTTTTATCCCGGATAGTAGGATAGATAAATATGTAAAGGTTATCCCAGAAAGTAGGTTAGGTTATTTTTTGTGATTCGCCATTTTCGTTAATTTGGTCATTTTGGTCATTTTGACCTTTTGGTTAATTTGGTTATTTTAGTCATTTTGGTAATTTTAGTCATTCAAGTTGTTCACGTCAAAACAGATTAAATAATGCATCGTCTTCTAATACAGAGGTAAAGTATCGAAGTATTATTTGGTTGCACAAGATTAAACTAGATGGCGCTGTTCAAAAACGAGAAATCCTACATAGCGTGGACGTGTTCTTATGAAATTAAAGGTAATATTATGTTTTGTCAATGATTTATTTAAGTAGCGCGAACACAAGTCATTTAGTCACATTTTGGGCATTTTGGTAATTTATGTAGTTCACAGATAAACGAGAGATAGATGAATAAAATTAGAACTAGTTGAAATAAAGGATTAAAGTTTGTATGGATGACCAATCATTTCTCGAGTTTATAGATATAAAAATTTAGCATCTATAAACAAATGTGACCTAAGCAAGCAACTCGATCTGTCTGTCTGTTAAGTCTTAACGGAAAACTACTAGCACTGGATCGGTTTTGCTGTAATTTTGTATAAATGTAGTTTTCATACCGAAAATGGACATAAATACTTTTCATCCCGGGAGATGGGTTAGTTTGCGATATGAAATGAAGTGAATATTCCGGGGTGAAGCAAAATTAACATTAGAAATGATTAATAAGCCAGAAGAAGCTACAACAAGTCATGGAACTGTACTAGATACAGTCTTTGCAAGATTTTTAGATGACTGAATGTATGAATGAATGAATGAATGAACAATTTCGTTGTTTATTATAGCTACCATAAGCCAATTGTTACTTTTATACTAATAATGCACATATTCAAGAATTGTTACTAAGAATAAAATATATTTTATAATCAATAAAAGATTTTATTAATAAATAACCTTTCCTTACATTATCGTATTAATATACATTGTTCAAAATAGCTCGTTTAATTATCACTGTTAATTATATATTTGCAAACTAAACAAAGGATTTATAATTTAAAATAAAACTCGTAACACAAAGCTGTGGCAGAACAAAGTCTATATTATAGAACTGTCATGTAGGTAGGATGAAATATTTTAAAAATGTATGAGAATAAGTCGACTTTATGCGGATTTCAAAACGTCTAACGCCATCTAGTTACTTTTGAATGTAACTAATCAGTGATACGATCTCAAAATTATATATGATTGAACATACATAATATGTAAGTAATAACCTAAGCTTTTCTCAAGTTAAACAATTTCAATATTAAATAGTTCAACTTGGATTAGTTTAAGTTATCACTTCTGTAGGGCGTTCGAGATGTACACGTTTTTTTTTCAACTTCAACTTTCAACCAATCATTTACAAAGGTAAATAGCAACAAAATACCCCATCGTGATGGAAAGTAATAATGACATCACACAGCAATGACCAATTAAAGTGTCTTCAATAAATCCTAACTATCATAATTCAACTAAGGTTTTAATGACTGAAAATTTTCAAGATTTTTGCTCAATAATATTCATAACTGAAACAAGTTCAAGTTCATTTGAAGCCAAAATTGAAAAGAAAAATGATGATCTATGGTCAGTCAGATTCCAAATAAAACACTCCAAATGTATTAGAATTTTACATGCACATAATGAAACAATTGACAAATACACACACATGAATGATTGCAACATTGAAAGTATTGTATGCAACTCTCCTGTTCAGCAGCAGCTGTGCAAACGCGGCAGCGGAATGCGCGCACCGCCCCCTCTTACCCCCTCTACCCTGGTGAGGTATCGTGAGATTTGCCTTAACCCCAAGTGTCCCAATCTTACATAAGATATCCAAAATGTGTGTTAATAGTGGAAATGACTTACATTTATTAAAACGAATCAATTTAATATTTTTTTATTTAAGAATGTGTGGAACAGGGATTCCCAGATTATTTTGGGTAAGAGACCCTTTCCAAAACGAACTGATACCTTAGACCCATTTTTTCATATCAAACCACTTTAGGAATCCTGGTGTAGAACGTAGGATACAATTGAGTAGTGAAATACCTAAAGCGTAACTACTAAAATGCATAAAACTATATTTGAGTTCAGTCCACAGGATCTGCTCTGTAAGCGGTTGTCGCTTGCGCACTGGCTTGCGACGACCCTGAGATCGCTCTGCCGCTGCGCTTACGCATTGCGGGCGCACCACCTGCGCTTGGGCGATAGAGGTCGTCACATTCTCACAATTTCACACATTTTCTTGCGAAAAAATTATGTTACATTCACAGAGACCACCGCTCTCCACAAAATAAGATTAGATGTGATTCGGTTCACGTTTCTCTCTTAAACGCCTTGTAATTGAATAGCGACCCACTATTGGCTGTTCGGCTGATGGTTGAAATGTGGTTTGTGAACAGCCCCATTTACCTGATCTCGATGTCGCGATCGCGCGTCAACTCCACGAAATCACAAATCTCGTCATCATTGAAACCTGGTGGCGAAAACGAATATGTTGATATAAAAGTTTGCTCATAGTATAGTAGTGCCGTTGACAGGAGACAGGAGACAGGAGACAGGAAACAGAAGTCATCGTCTCACCTCGGATGAGCACCGTGTTGACCTTGACGGGGCTGTAGCCGAGCTGCAGCGCGAGGTCGATGCCGGCGAGCACGCGTGCGAGCCCCGGCCGGCGCGCCATGCGCTCGTAGCGCGGCGCGCGCAGCGAGTCCAGCGACACGTTGAGCGCGCTGAGGCCGGCGCGCTGCAGCGCCACCAGCCGCCGCGTCAGCACCAGCCCGTTGGTGGTGATGGCGACGCTGTCGATGCCGTCGATGGCGCGCAGCCCGGCCACCACCGCGGCCAGGTCCGGCCGCAGCGTGGGCTCGCCGCCCGTCAGCCGCACCTTGGTGACGCCGAGGCGCGCGAACACGCCCGCCAGCCGCAGCACCTCCGCCGTCGACAGCAGCGCGCTGCGCGCATCGACAGCGGCACGCCCTCCGCGGGCATGCAGTACTGACCTGAACACATCCTTCTTACTCGTTTAGCCCGATAGGACTCCTTTCAAATTCTAACTGATTAAATATCTTTAATCAGTTAAACTTTTCATTTCAATTTTACTTATTGGCGCCAGGCTTGTGCAGGTTCCCCAAATTTCATATCCCTAGCCTTGATGTACAATACAATATGCCAAATGTGTTTTAGATGAGCATTTATTTAATAGGTTAGACATCACCTATAAATGTAGACAAAGTGTATCTCGCACAAACGTTTATACTATAAAATCATGTGATAATAATCTAAACCCTAAAAAGGTCACACAAGAATCTACAGACTTTACTTGGTAATGAAAAATAATAACATCCTTATCATTACACTACACTTGTTTACAATTACTATGATTAAGGAGGTCAAATGGTTATGCTCTGTCCTCAGATTTGTCTCATGACTTGCATTTGCTGGCAATCACCAGCCGTGTGATATTATTTCAATTAATTCAAACCATATCGTCTAGTCTAGGAGCTATGGGAGGAATTACCTAAATAATGAATACTACAAGTTATGTCTTCACGCATGTGTCAGCCATACTGTTCATTTAAATGACACTTTAAATAATAGTACTTGGATTATATTTTTACAGGCTTTTATTTAACACAATATTTGTTAGTTTCTCATTTTAATTAAAACCCTTTGGCTCATGACTTTACAATTTTGAAAGAAAAAAGAAAATATTTATTTCCAATTGCAACCACAATACAAAATGAAAGCTGCAATTTATGAAATGAGCTTGGAACTCGGTCTTTTGCTGTGCCAAAACATGTTCCGACAGACCACTGGCTTTCAGTGCCCACCTCCAAAATCTCACATGTCCTAAGACCCCAAGTATGTGTGTAGCCTTAAACTATTACACGAATAAAAAAAAAAAGAATTATACAATAATATACTCTACCAAGTAATAAATTAAAAATACCTATAACCAACTGTTTGTGAATTTATTCTGAAATTGTAAACAACTTTAAGATATCTCAACTATTACTTGAACTTTCAAATCGTGGATATAAAACTAATTACAAATTTCATTAATTCTTGTCCCCAAGTGAGTAAAATTATATGTTTCATTTATAGAGGATTGTCAAATAAACTATAAAAGTCATCAGATTTAAATTAACTTAAAAAAAAGAAAGTATACATTCCTCGTAATAATGATGTTAAAAAATAAAAAACAGGTCTTGTATCTGTAATTGTATTAAATATCTTTTATAGTGATATTTGAAGGTAAAAATTGATATTAGGTCTGTAACGGGAGGAGGAATGTTGTTCCAACATTGTGTAGCAGCATGTTTAAAACAACCTCTAAAAGCAGCTGTTCTATGCTTATCTGTTATTAGTGGCCTGGTACCAGATCGAACAGTGTATTCTAACTTGCTTTGTCTCCAGTCAATTTTATTATATACATTTGAAGGTTTGTGGCTGGAAATCACTGCGAATAGAAGGCAGGACAAATGTAGTCTTCTTCTTGCTGCCATTTTTAATATATTATTTTTATTTAGAAATGGAGTAATATGACTTCTATGAGGAATTTGGAAACAGTACCATGCACAAGCATTTTGAATATGGTGAATGAGGTGGTCGGTCCTTTTTAGAAGAGTTGCACACTTGCTCAGTTTTGATGATAATAATGAAAACTTAAAACATAATAAATTAATTAATATTAAAAAACATTTTTAAATAAAAGCTTTTTTAAAATGACTTAATTTTTCAAGTCAAGGACACCAATTACACAAAATATAGATAATTTTTTAAACTACTCAAGCTTCTTTCAATAGTCCAATATAAAATCCATGCTATCTATTGTGTTTTATTGTTATTAAGTCAAACCTTGATACACACTCCATAACAACTGTACATTTTCAGTTTGATTGATAAACAATGTCAAGATAATCAAGTTCACTGACCTTGGCTCCCATTCCCCTCATTAGTGAACAAGCTTGCGCTATTTAATCGAGATGGCCAACAGACAAATCAAAGAAAACATTTCTCCTTGATAGTTTAATAGTGAGGCAAGTGATTTGAAGTTTTGTCCCACACTGATTGAAGCTTGTCAGCAGTAGACACATCGGTGAGTGCAGCAGATTGATATAATTTACCAAATATGCTGACTACGGGGAAATTGAAAATGGTTTCAATGTACAGCCACTTGTAATGTGAAACTGTTTACACAGGTGAATTTTGCAGTAGCCTAGCCTTCACGAGAAAACAACTCACAACTGAAATATGGAAATTAGTATTGTTTACATTAACAGAACTAATTTAGTATTTAGTTCTTAGATGATGTTGACTACGGCCACTTACATCGGAGATTACACTTCTCAGTGAGCGAAATGCGCAAGTAGTTGTGCCTGCGCCCCAGCAAGTCAGTGAGGGTGCCGGTGACGCTCTGGAGCCAGTCGCGTCCTGTGAGCATTTATCAGATACTGACAATTGTAATACAAACTATATTTGCACAATTCTACCGCAACGTTACTAAACAATTTATTTAAGAAAAAAGGGTCGTAAGAATATCTCCGTAACTCGTAGATACTTACGTGGCTGGAAGTCCTAACAGAAAAACTTGCCCTCGCTACCTGGCTTCCTACATTGTTATCGATGATACGCGTCAACACAAACAAATTATTTAAACGTGACTTCATATTAAACAGTCGCCCTCGAATCTGTATTTAAATGCAGTGATTGGCTATTATTTAATTTACTACTGCTCTGTATTTACGGTTGCACAGTTTCAATATTACACACATAAACATGTATCGTATATACGACTATACGTAGGTATTTTGTTGTAACTTTCTTTATTTTTAAAGTTGTTGTGTTGTTTGCTCTCATCACTATGAAACTTCAAACTTGAATGCACAGGGGCACAGACTATTAAGAATGGATACTACGTATCTTGAATGCACTGACTAGTTCTTGATTGGAGATTTCAATGGAAACGCTGTGCATCAGTGCTTCCATTACAAATTTTAGATATACTGTAGTTTTGCTTGGCATGATTCTTAGAACATTTTTATAATTTCTAGATTTAGTTGATTCAGCTATTTAAAAAATAAAATATGATAAAGCAAAAAAAAAAATAATTCAGTTTATTATATTAGTTAATTTTTATGCGTTAAGTATAAATGTCTTATTTATGCAGGTATGAAAGAATGTCACTTCAGCTGTTTCTTCAATTATATGTATGTACAATATAATTTAAACGAAAAGCCTACCTGGAAATATTATTTACTTAAATTTTGCGAATAATAGCTAGTTATGCATTCTGCTCCAGGGCCGCTTCGTCATTGTGCGAAACTGAATGCTGACACTGCCCGTTCAGTCAAACGGATGTTTTTGTCTAGAAGCCCACACAGGTGGTCGGGGATGGAATGAATTCACTGCGGGAGGATGTATAGCCAAGTTAGTTAGCACTGTACATTAGACCTGCAAAGACTCATTATTAATAAGCATATATTACCATTAGTTATAATAATTATAATTAAAATTTTAATAATAGACGTCACAAGTAAATTAATCTTTTATTAATATCGCTCCCCCGATCTTGACTAGCTTCAAATAATTTTTTGTTACAGGTAAAATGTGTTGTCACAATAACAAGCACTAAACATCTTTAATGTATTATTTAGTTTGTTTAACCTTTTGGCAGAAACCACTCAGTTTTCAATTTTTTTAATTCACAGACAAAATCAAAGAAGGAAATGTATTATTAAAATATATTTGCAGGCCAAAGATTTAGAATCAAGACCTAAGATAATGCTAAACGTTGCCCTTAGCAACGATATTCACCACTTTAAAGTAGTAAAAATAAAATGGGCTAATTATATTTATGGTAATAGGAGGCTAGAGGAACCTTTGTTATGTTGTGTAATGCACTGAACCAAAGTAAAGTTACTTACTATCCTAAATTTAGATTTTACTACCAAATCCCTGTAGAATTAAAAACAGCTCTAATCCATACACAATTAATACAAAAAAATCATGAAATAAAGGTAAAATCCATATAAGTGGAAACACTGATGATATATACATAAGCACAGACAAAAGAATTAAGAACGTCAAAGAGCTCAAATAGTTTTCTTATTGTTATATATATAAACACCATGATATGTATATCTAGCCAGTATCAAATTTCTAGAATATGTACGTTAAAAAAGTATTCGGAAATCTAATGGAGTATCAGATAGAAATTCGGACTTATAATTATAATTAAATAAATAAAAGAGAGCGACAGGTAGCTGAAATTTCAATAATAATATAATTTATCTGGTTAATGTGTGGACCAAAGTTGGCAAAAAAGCAAGCTGGTCTCTTAATGGCTAATAAGCGAGACCGATTATAGTCGTGTTCGTATTTTATAGATCGGATGAATCCGACGGAATGTGTGAGCACCTTAACTCTCTCTTCCAGTTTGCTTTAAGACGTCCGAACGCTCAAGGTCACATCCGCAACTTTCGACTTTTAAAATGTGCGCACTTGAACTTAATGGACTTTCCCTTATCCAGTTACTTTTATATATGCCAAACCCCTCAGCCGCGACATAATATGTACATACCATAAGACACGACGCTCCGCTCGAGCTGACATTGATAACATGTCACTCACGGTAATGACTTATTTCAATGTACCTCTTACATACATAGATATATAAAAATAAGCAAATAATCAAATCGTAATCGTAATTCACATCCATAGTTCTAAAATCTGTTATTATTAAGTTTATAAGATTATAATATGAAATATAAATCTATAGGTCGTTTAATGAATTGTGTAGTATTTTTATGTTATTTCTTTTGATACCTACTTTG